>JAABKK020000226.1:0-31116 GCA_011634745.2 Catotricha subobsoleta
TCCATTCTTGAGGGTTCGGTTCTTGAAATGTGAAAAGCAGGGTTCGGTTCTGAAAATTAAATTTAAGGGTTCGGTTCGAAAAGCGAAAAAATTGAGGTTCTTGGGGTTCGGTTCGGTTCGGTTCATCTTGCCAATTTTTAGTATAAATTGCTCAAAATTTTTTTTTTTATGAGGGCTTGGTTCTTTGGGTTCTTAAAATTAATGTTTCGGTTCCTTAGGTTCGGTTCTGAAAATAAAAAAAAGAGGTTCGGTTCTTTGGGTTCGGTTCTAAAATCGGAAAACGTGAGGTTCTTGAGGTTCGGTTCGCCTCTCTGCCTTTGACAACCATGTTAATTTTGCAATAGAAAACGCTTTTTGATAATGTCCAGGATAATGTCGTCAAGCAGGAACTAATTAATCAATTAATTAATTAATATTATTTACATAAATGGTTCGACGAATAACTCGTATATGGATCATCTTTAATAGATTGCATTAATCTAAACAACATTAATAGTTAAATAATAAAACGTTAAATAATTAAACGAACAATTTGTATGGAATAACAACATATAACTAAAATTGTCTTTCTTATACTTAATGTTTTATAACTTTAATTGATTTTTATAGTTAGATCAAATAAATTATACACCCTCACGGCCCCAATAAGCTGTGGCCACACCGGTTGCCCGAATTACCCATATGGCCAGTCCGACCCTGAGTTAAGTTTCAAGTTGGGCTACGTAATTACAAGGGTAATGGTAGAAATTATATATGTCATTTTGCTGACTGAAAGATTTTGAAAAAAATCATAATATATGGAATATGTTTATGAGGTTTGGAAGATTTTATGAAAAGTTTTTAATAATATTTTCATATAATAGGGAATTCATAGGCATTCGTCAATTATAGATTATCATCAGATTTTTTATATATGCTTGCAAAAGATAAACTCTTTCGACGTTATGTACTTTGTATCTTTATAACATATATGATACATATTATAAAATAATATAGTATAAATAAATGAAAAAATATTGCTTTTCGTAAGGTATTCGGAATTTGGTTAACAATACTACTTATTCGCATCATCTATAATCTACAAAATAAATTAAATTAGGCTTTCCAAACAAGAAACAAAATGTAATATAACAGAGTCATTTGGGTCATCCACATATTTGAATGCCACTTTGACGGGAACATCGAAATTCATTTTATTTTATTTTCATATTATTTAAAACAGAAATTGTTTTTCATCTTTCTTTTCTTTTTTTTTTTGTTGGTTTATATAAAATTGTTGTCTGATGACTAGCTCGAAAATCGATTTAAGTAAAAATACTTGGCAGAAGTTAATATTTAATTCGATTGGCAAGTTAGTTACATTTTCTTTTATTCATTTTTTTTTTATATTCATTTGAAACAGAAATGAGATGTACTTATATTTGCTTTTCTACTAAGCGCATCAAGCCAACGAAAATTCTATCCATTTACCTTTGCAATCAATCTATTCACATATAATTATTTATATATAATACTTTATACGATCTCACTAATATTATAATATGGCCATAGAATTTATTCACCAGCTAACCATTTACTCACTTTGCGCTTGTTAGTATGTGTTTATGTGCAAGGCTATAAAATAGTTTTGTATCAAAATAATAATATAATAGTTTGACAACAAAGTTAGTATTAATTTCATATAGCATTATAGTTGTAAATGAAGAAAAGTCGGAAAAGCAGCAAATCAATGTCTTTGTAATATAAATAGAGTTTAGAGAGTGTATAAGTACTCAACATCTGACTATATATTCGAATTCAATCTCTCTATAAAACATTAAATAGTTTTGTCTGTTTCCATTGAAATTCAATGTCTTAATAAATGCATTCGGTTAATTGATATTATACTGACACTTTAATTGAGTTTAAGATTACTTTACTGAGTTGTTTTAAGATGACATATAACTCACACACACATTATTTCCAACAAAACATTTTATTAATATACATAATAGGAAATGTATATCTTATATACATAAATTTTGAATTATTTAGATTTTATTATATTTCCACTCGTTATATGGAAAATGTATGATATGTCTGTCAACATCTAATCTATTATAGTATATATCTCGCGTAGAATAACTAAATGATTTACCATATGGTCTTATATATATATTGTCTAAATGCATAATCACACAAGAATTATTTCTCGGAACGAGTTGAGAAAGTTCTTTATATGGTTAATTGTTTATTATACCAATGTGTTGACATACATAATTGATTAAATCAATTAAAATTTTAATGTTTGTTATAGAAATAATTGTATATATGTGACATGTTTTAATATGTTATAGAGAATAGACACTGTAATATAGAAAATGATATGAATTTAGATTGAAATAATTTGCGGTTTGATTTGATTTTAAAGTGTAAATGTCTGTTTTATTTAAATTTATGCAATATATTGAATATCGAAATACTTAAAAAAAAGCAAAAGTTATTAATGTCAAAGCATTATGACTATTAAATATTAAAGATTATAAATTTTAATTTTCTAATCACTACTTACATTTTGAAAGTTTAATAATTATTTGAAAGTTTTAAGGTAACTTCATTTATGTTTGAGTTTGGTTCAATTTTTAACAGATTTCAGTAAACATTGCTAAAATATATGATGTTGCTAAAATCATGAATTTGTTTTTCTCTTGTAGTTTTTTTTATTTTCTTAAAAAAAATCTTATTTTAAATTAAAATTATAGAAAAAAAAAATTTTTTTTTTTAAGACTTACGATTTTCCAATTGTTTCAATCCTTACTTAGAATTTCTGTTACCATATAAGTATAAATGCACAAGCTTAAAAGTATTATTTCTAAAAAAAGATAAAATAAATGTAACGTAAAATAACCAAACAGAAAAATGTTTTGAAATACATATCAATTTTTCAATTTCCTTACAACTGAAAAGAATTTCTAAAATTTATTCAACGTTTAAAACTTTGTTCGATTACGCATGAAATTCAGCTTTCGATTATTTTTTCACTTCATTTAATATAACAATGATATCCTCAAAAAAATAATTTAGCAACAATAAAGAAATGTTCTGTGTATGTTTAATATTTCCTATATTTATTTTAGATTTCGCTTTCTACGCACTGCTCCGCTATAAACTATAATGTCAATCAAAAACAAAAATTTAAAAAAAAAATATTGAATCACTGCAATAGCAATTATGGAATTGATGAGAACTACAACATGCAATTTTATTTTCATTTATATTTTTTTTTTTTTTGTAATTTTATATGAATTATTTTCTATTTTGATGTACCCACGACCGTGTCCGCATATATATTATAGGTTTTAAATCTATCTTTCTCTTCCCACCATTTTACAGAGATGCAATTGCAATGGGAACATAATATTTGTCCAGCTGGCAAATTCACATAAACTTTAAATAAAATCGATTATTATACTATTTATCGCACCACAAAATATATTCGATTTTGTAATTGTACAATCGTTTAAATAGATTTTATACTGTAATATTTGTACGGAGGTATACTGTGACTTCCAACACTGCTGTACTGTCGGGTAGGTAACTATTTACTATAACTATTATACTTATCGGCGTACATACGGAAAACGAGGATGCTATAATTTTAATGTATTTTATTCAGTCAGTATTATAATGAATAGGGGATGGGGTGTGTTGGTATAATGATGTATGATATAAGAGACCACGGCTAAAGGTTGGGGTGTACGAAAAGGTGCTTTGAAAAAGAGAATATATTGGCTAATAATATCGAGATTATAATATATTTCATTTACAGTAATCAGTACAACATGTACAATATATATATAAAATTGAATATGATATGTAATGAAAATGTACTCTTCTGAAGGAGGGTAAATTTGGTGTCAGAAAATCTATTGTCTTCTTCAAAATATATAATATTATGCGAAATTCAATTCGATTTAGATTTTGTTCTGATGCCACTATTGTTCTTGTGCAGTCGTTGTATATTTAGAACATAAATACTTACGACTAAATTATCGATGGTATTGTTCGAATTGATTAAAATTCAACACATTTATTTGACATATTAAAGTTATAAAGACTGCTTTATGAGATGTGGCTATTAAAAATTCTAAATTGCGGTCATTGTGACAATCTATTTCAATGACCCATAAATCGATTTATTACAAGAGCTCTTGCAAGACCTATTCTTCACATCAATTGTGTTTATGGTTATTGGCTTTATATAGCATATTTCATATGTTTCTATTGATTGCTATACTATAAAAGAGAGTTGATCTTGTTTTAAAACCAAATAAATGTAAAATTTGATTATTTATGTTATGTTTGTGCAATAAAAATTATTACCTGACATACACATTTCCGAACATTTTTAGTAAAAGAAATCAAATTTGTACGATCTGTGAATGATTCTCTATTCAATGTTGTTTATCCGATTTTACTGTTTTAATAAATCCACCGGCTACAAGATAATATATAGGAATTAAAAAAATTTACGATAAGAAAAATAATAGCTTTTTTGCATGTTGTTTTTGTGCTAAATTACATTTAGACGATCGATGCACTATTCTTCAATATAACACGAAAATTATGTTAACTAATTTACTATTTTGAATACCCACCTTTATTATAGTCATTATGAGAAATGTGTATGGAGATCGATATTCTTATTTCTCAACAATCGTATGTGGTGCTAGAACTTTAAGTATAAATTTTATCTATACGTTTTGGTTGTTGTGAATATAGATTTTTATTCAATTTTGAATTTAATTCAAATCAAAATTATTATGATTTTTTATGTAATTTATCGCTTCGAGCAAATAACTAATTAGGAAAAATGTACCGCTATAATTGTTAAATATAATGCAAGCAACAATAAAAAGAAAAACAAACAAACAAAATAACAAGCGAATGCTTCATTACAACAGTCAATTAATATTAACTACAATTATTTGTAATATGAACTGAAATAAAATCACATTTAAAATGTAAATAAAATGTATGCTTGTGCAGTAACAATTATTTGAATATATTTAACATAAAGCTTTAATTCATTATTATAACCATGGTAATGGCTAAACCATAAATTTTGTATGCAAATAAGACGTAATAACACAATGCAATAAAAACCTTTTTTATAAAAAACCATAATACATATACGAAAAATATTTTAAACAAAAATGTATTTTTGGAAACACTCCAAAGCTCTGCAGTTTCTCCTACATCACTGGCACAGAAATATCGATTTAAGGACACTTAAGTTTGCTTCATCTTTTCAATGCAAATATGTTTTTTTTTGTTTTTATTATTATTTTCATTTTGAATGTTATTTTATATGATTTTCATCTTTTATTTGTTTTTAAAAAGACTATACAATTACATGTCTGTCTAGATTTATGTGGATCCAAACATTTTGTTTATATAAATACAAGTGATACTGGAGGGCTATTCTGCAGATATTTTCTTTTCTTTCTTTTTTTTTTTTGATGAATCGCACACAAGCGAAGGTTTCCAAGTAAATGGAAAACTTTCAAAGTACTGCAGAACAATCGTGAAAGAAAATTATAAATTTTTAATTTTTTGTTATTTTTCCAGTTTAAATAATAATAATAATATTAATAATAAATTTCTATGCTTTTGAGACAAAGAACATAAAATATTTTTTAGTATAATGCAAATAATACCACGTAATATATCTTTAGAATTTTTTGTATAAATAAATTAAAATAACAAATCAGAGAATAAACCAATTTTTAAGTTCAAATCAAATTTTAGTCTTGCTAAAAGTATCAAAACTTTTGTCATAAGATTTTAATTCGATATCTTATAACAAAAGAGTGAAAAATCTTATCTAACACTCGTAGCATATTGATGGGCGCACTATTAAATATCAATTTGTTTTAATTAGATCATAAAAATCAGAACAGCACTTTATTAACATGCGATAAAAACTTGCTCGTTTTTTTCGTGATTTTTTTTTTTATCTAAATTTCATCGCTATTAATTGACACTTTACAAGTAAATTGTTTCTTGAATCTTGTCGTAAGTCATTTTCTAACGTTCGTCCCTTCAATATTAAAAGTCTAATTAATCCAATCAGTAAGAGCGTCGTTGTCATGTTACTCTTGACTAGGTACTTGTTTCAAAAGTTGATAAAAAAAAAAGAAGGAAATTAAGTTGGCAATAAACGAAGTATTTCCAGTTAGAAGTTCTCTCTGAACAATGTTATGCTATGGTGCGTATTATAATATAAAATCTTCTTGGTACTGTCTACTGTTCAATTCGTCCGTTTGGTGTATATTTATGTTGGAATTTTCAACCGGTAAATCAGGATAAACGATAGGAATTTTTTATTTTATTATATCTATAGCTGTATAATATTTAAAACATTATATTCTGTATGTTTATATTTTATATTTGTATATAAAATTGAAATCATTTATATGTATTACAGTATATACAATTCAGAAATATCTTTATTCAAGCATAAGGGCAATTTTCGTCCAACTTTTTGTTTTTCTGTGGGTATATCGAAGAAGACCAAGACTGTATTACCATTAACATAACAGTATTTATATCTGCCGTTTATATAGATAATTATTTTATAAAAGTTTGTTATATTATCATTAGAGAATATACAGAGAATGATGAATGTGTAATTAGTTGGGTAAAGAATTTAATAAAAAGGGTTAGTTTTATCTGAAATGAATTTGTTGTACAAAAGTTGATTTGCTTTTGCCCTTTAATCGTCCTAATTATACAAAATAGCAATCACACACATAATGTATACCAAACAGGAAAAGGACATATACAAAATATAGAGATAAAAATTATTATTAACAATGTTTTCTTGATAGATATTTTATTTGGTTTTCTTTTCTGTTTCCTTTGGAACTTATTTTCATACTAAATTTACAAATTTTTGTTTTGATATTTCTTTGGTTGCATTTTTTAAAGAACTATAACTTTGGAATCGTCATTTTTTTCCCGGCTTCTGTTTGTACAAAGTTCATATTTCGAAATATAAACTTACGATTTTAATTAGAGTAATATATGCCGTTAGAATAATTAGTTACAAAACTTCAGTGTCATCATCATTATTTTTTTCTAATTATCAAGATAAGTTCTAGATAATTCTTTATAAAGATTTCTATTTAGATAAAAAAAAAACATATGATTTTTATGTTACATATACGAGGGGAGCACAGTATAGTTACTCGGGAGGAGTTATTTTTTTTTTATCTTTCAGCTAAATTTTCTGCAACATCGATACATATAAAACATCTTTGAATTAACTCGAAAGAATTAATAATATTTTGCTCTGTAGAGTATATTCTCTTTAATTGTTAGTTTTCATTAAAAATCATCGATAAATTTTGTAAAATTTTGTTTTCATAAAACTATAGTACCTAGTACAGTTTAACTACAAAAATTATCCTAGAATATAAAGATTGAAGTTCTACATAAGACGAAAGTTTATATGCTTTATTTCAGCAGTAACAAATTTGTTCCAGCTATTTCAAATTACATATAATAATATCTACTCTATAGTTATTTTTAGAATTTCACTAAAATATTAATCTTCAAAATACTTCTAGCCCAATAATGTATAAATTTAGAATTCTAGATATTGAATATTCAAGTAAATATATGGTTACATAAATTGCCTATATAATAACACAAATCGGAATTCGAAATTCAAATATATTAACAACCATTGACTTTCAAAATGATGGAAAATATTCTCAATAATAATGATTTGATTTTTAATTTAGTTTAACTTAGACGGACACAGAAATTTATTAAAAAATGTTTCGAAAATAAAAAAAAAACACCAACAACTTCAAAGTTTTGATTTGCTACAAAGATAAGCGCACCGCATCAAGAATTTAACACCAACAAAACAAATTCTATAGTAACTGTTTTTGTGTGGTCCTTGATTCACAGAGCATATGCACTCTGTATACAGTAAACAATGGAACCCAAAAAAAAAAAAAATAGCTATAAAAAAACATAAATTATAATTTTATGATTCTATTATGAAGTCACACCTATAACATCTAAGAGATGATATGAATATTACTATATTTATCATATCTGCCATCACATTAAAAAGCATCTAACCAGTTTTTTTCGGGTCGCTTTATAATATCAAACTATTTACTATAAGAATCTCATTTTAAGAGATGCATTTATAAATAATGAAGTACTTCATATTGTATAAGAAAATCTAATAAATTACATTTATGTACATAAGAACCACATGTCTTATAACGTACTTATATTCACAAACTTCTGACTATAAAGTAACCAGACAATGTTCATTCTAAAAAAAAATCACCTTGTAATTAAATGATGTAAACAAATATTTTGTACCTGTAAAAGGCAAAATACAAAATTAAAGTGGTTATACATTTTAAATCTCAACTGAACTACCAACAATAGCATATCAAAAATGCTAATTAGCTTTGACTATACTATCAGAGCTTATTTTTGGGCAAATTTTCATCTTATATTCTTATGAATGCTAATTATGATGAGCATTGAGTTAATGTTTATAGTCAACACCGTATATAAAAATGTGAACAGTAATGTACAAGTACAAGCGGTATATTCATACATTTTTTATATAGTACATATTACCATTCAGCTACCAGCCGACTATATATCGGGGCCAGTAGTAAACTTGTAGATAAATCTGTATGCTGTATGCATTCGAATGTAAATATACTTAACTATATTTAGTTAAATATGAATAATGAATAAAATAATAAATGTTATATATAATAATATATTATATGGCTCTTGAGCTGGATTGGATAATTAAAACAAGTAGAATATTATGTTCAGTTTTATACCACTTTATTTATTTATGTTGATGAAAAAGCTACTAGAAATTCAAATTTTGAAAATTTTGAAAATCTCTCACATAGCAAATTCTATTAAAATAAATGAAATAAATGAAAATGGTTGGCTGCCACTATGATCTATACACAAATACTGAACATTAGAAAATTTCTAAAGTATGTGGAAATAAACGCCCACCTATTTAACAGTTTATTACTATGCCATACAGATGATATAATAATATACATATATATATATATAACAGGATACTCGTAAACGTAATAGAAAAGCTTACTTAATTAGCTGCTTATCATGTATTTTACCCAATACAATATATTTTTATTCTATTATGTCTATATGTATAGTTTTATGATATAATTTGATGATGATGAGAGCTCTTGTGCATTATATAGATTTAGATAAAATATGTTCGAAAAATCGTTTGCTATTTTATGTAAATTATGTGACAGCATTTTCTTTATAAATTGATTTCGCTTTTAGTCTCGTTAGAAAATATTTAAAAGTTAATTAATTCTCTTAAAAATATGAAAATATTGATAGTTAATCCTCGAGCTTCGATACATTTGTGCAAACATTTTCTATAAATTTGTAAAATTTCCCTTTTTGCTGAATAAATTTTACATAAAGTGGTGAAATTAATATTGTTTTGATAGAAGTTAATATAATTTTTTGAAAATACATCAATTTAATGAACTTAAGATGCTACCTACGCCAATATTTTCAACATTGCAAGTATTGCGCTATCTCCAATAATACAAAAAACGAATATGAAAATTATTAGAGCAACAAGCTAAAAAAAAACCCTTCATCTATAATTAAAAAAAATAATTATATATTGCCAATCGCCTTGTTTGCAATTAACCCACAACTATGTACCTACTAATATATAAAAGATAATACTTTTCAATCTTTCATAAAAATGCAATTAACTTTTCTATTATAACCGAACAGTTTTTCTTTTGTACAAAATCTAATCATGTAACAACAATATTCTGGATAATTAATGTACAAACTAAAACAATACATTAGATGAATCGAAAGCAACTTCTATATCTAATCTAATATTTGAGAATATGCCCAAAACTATTACCACATAAACTGATTCTTGGTATAAAAAAAAAATACCGAGTGCGTTAAGGCAATAATGCATTTAGTTTTTCGTTGCTGTCACATTTGATGTAATTGATGAGTAAAAGGGGTTGTCGCAAACCCCTTGTATTTTATCTCTACTAGCCATTTGATAAATTATTAATTATTTTGTTTTATATTAACTTGATTTTTATTAAATACGAATTTGGTTTTGTTTGTCTTTTAGGTATGGAATATCCTAGAATATCAGAGCATCCACTAGATGTAATGGTACCACGACACGATCCAGTTACATTAAATTGTAAAGCTGAAGGTATGCCAACACCAATTATATCATGGTTTAAGGATGGTGAACCATTGAAAGTCGATCCAGGTTCACATCGTATGGTTTTGCCATCTGGTGGACTATTCTTCTTAAAGGTAAACTTCTTATACTACATGTTTATCATTTGATTTATTTGCATAATTTATTATATTTGTCTGTCATTCAATATGTGATATATAGAAAGTATGGAATTAAAAACGAAATCTATTTATTTCTATTTGTAATAAACTTATTAAATTATACATTATCATTACATATTTTTATTATTATTATTCTTACAAGAGCATTTACTTTATTGTCAGAATATATTAAATTTATAACCACAAAACAATATGTTTACATGAGAACACGTACATGTCTGGCCTTAGGCGCTCTGCCAATCCCTATAAACGCAATCCTCATTCTCAATGATACAATATTATATATATTATAATTATAATACATATCTTAATTTATACAACATATAAGTATTTATATCTTCAACGGTTGTTTCGCTTGCTTTCAAGCCCCTGAAGACCACTTACAACTCTCTCTATATATATAACATATATATGGGAGAACTACTTACCAGTCTGAGTTCTCCACATACTTACTTACTTTTGTTATATCATACATACATAAATATACTTACGGTTAGGTAGACAATATATAAGAGACTATTTTCGCGTAACCAACCGAGAGATGTCATCTTATTAATAAATATAAATTTCTATATTATATTTGAGCTATATCATATTTTGTAAGGTACTGGCATACGACGAACTATAGGGGGTTAAAGTTAAGTTGCTCAGGGCTTATATAGTCTTTTAACAAATAAGCAAAATATATGTAAACGTATATCAGTTAGAATAGAATGTGAGTTTTTGTTATGTAAATGGAATTTTACATTTACAACTCAAAGTGGTTTTGCTACAGAATGAATTTATAAATACGTGATACAATATGTAAGTATGTACAGTAAAAGAGACTTTATATTCAGCTGATAGCTATGCTTATTCAAAAATTATCATTTCCAAAGTGTAATAGATGTGTAAACATATTTTTATTTCAAATTTTAGAAATAAAAATTGGTTCATTTCATCAAAATTATTTTTTTCTTATGAATATTCTTTTTCAAACTATTCGTAAATTAGTCTTAAATATTTATTTAATTTTATATAAATTTTCATATACTTTTTTTTTCTTTCTTTATCATCATTCATCTTGATTTAAATTAATTTAATCCTCAACTTATCCAACATCAAATAATAATTTCAATAAAAATTCCGAAAAATCTTCAAAGGCTTTTTCATAAGCCTTTTATAATACAATAAATCAGATTGATCCTGGACCTAGTAAATATTATGATATCAATAAATTTCCTTAACATATCGTACTGGTGAGCTTAAAAGCTTTTAGATTTTAAACTGAATAGGTAAAGTTCAAAGAGACATTTTTATTAAAAACAATACTTTCGTATACCTACCTGTGTGTCTATCCGCACAAAATCTATTCATATTTCTTTTGTGAAAACCTGTTAAAACATTTTTAATTAAATTTGTTTTGGTATGTGGGTTTTCATATAAGTCTACTACATAGAAATCCGTACTTATACCGTATATGCTTTGTTTAGATATAAATAAAATAAGAGTAAATAACATTATAAGGTAATAATATTTGATCATATATAAGAAAATTTCATATATTTTAGATGTATATATTTTTTTATCTTCGTTTATATCCCCTGTACAATGTACATATCTGCAGATTTACCGGCATGAAAATATATATTTATATTTTCATTTTATATACCGATATAGTTTACCTTGTCCCACTTTAGAGAAAACTTCATTTCATTCATTTTGCATTATATGAATACATAAGTTGAAAGACGAATTAGAGTGGCCGGGTTTTCAAAAACATCAAATTCTGAACGTTCGAAATTATCAAAATATTGCTTTTCGAAAAAAAAAAACTAAAAATAAAATTAAATATAGACGAAATTACAATTCAATGTTGCTTAGACTTGCCGCAAATCGTTTTTGCAGAAATATCAAAAAATTAATCGATGGTCAAAATAAAAGCTAGTCACCCTAGTTACATAGGTACAATTTTTTTTAGTAAAGTGTATTTTTATTATTATTTATCAGTCTATACGTCCACATTTTTATAGAACACATACAGAAATCTATACCCATATGAAGAATATAGATAGATATCCATCAATATAAAATTATAGAAAAATGCTTTTATGCCACTTAAAAGCTTTCTTCATATAAAAGATAACGATCCTGAATGATTTATTGCCATACAACTTTCTAGGTATATATAATACTTCATTATGGTTTTATTCACAAAAAATATATTCGATTTCAGGTGGTACATTCCCGACGGGAAAGCGATGCTGGTGTTTATTGGTGTGAAGCACGAAATCAACTTGGCACAGTGAAAAGTCGAAATGCAACGTTGCAAGTTGCAGGTAAGAATATATTCCTATTCAAATAATTTATGTTTTTGCATGATTTACGAACATGGTACGAGTACAGGAGCAGAATGCTTTTTTTTTTATTATTATTATTCAACCTAATAAAAATGCAAATTTAATCAAATAAAATATGCTAACTATGACAATATGGAGCTATATATGTTCGTATTTGCTGGTTCTAGAAATTGTTTTTGTGACATTGTACAACTCGTCGTTTACTAAACCAAATACGTCTGCTATTTGATGGATATTTATAAAATAGCATTTTTATAACTTTAGTTATTGCATCTACAGAAGGAAAACCTAAAATATGTGTCGTTGAAAAGCATTTTATTTTTTTTTTCCTCATATCATAAACGTGCATGCATGCCATCATAATATTATTCCGAATAATAAAAGTATACCTACTCTGACCAGCAATTGTCGGTAATATTTTGATAAAAATGAAGATCTATAAAGTAAAGGGCTTTTTAATTCCAATGTTTTATAGGCTAGCTGTGGTAAAATGCAAAAATAACAATAAAAGTTAATTGACTATTATTTTTCTGTTACCCGGCGAGGGTACTGCTGAAAGCCAGCCTGTTATTATGTATTTCAAAATTAAATTGAATGCAGGGTTATTTATAAAATATATATATGTATATAATTCCTAAATGTGCACAACCATTTACAATATATTTTTATTAATTTTACATCTTAATTGAGTGAGTATTGTTATTTTAATATAAAAAGAAAGAAAAGAAAAATATTGAGGCGTATTTTTTTAAGGGTGTTAAACGGAAACATAAAAGTTCAATAAGCAACTCATGTTCTTTTACTTTGGTAATTAAATGTGTGTGTTTGCCCACCTCATTTGTATAAAAAATAGATTTACACTTTTTTATGAAAATATAATTAAGATGGATAACGATTCTATTCGAATATGGGTTACAATCACGATTATTGGAAATTAAGTGTTATATCATTCACGAACAGTGATGGTAGTGTGGAAAATAAAATAAATAAATAAATAAATAAGTTTGACACTGAATTAAATTTTATTTTATACATTTCGATACTTTGTAATTGCCAAATGAAGCATGTGAAAGTGAAATTAATATGATGAATTATAACAGATGTTTTTTTTTTCAATTTCGTGTATTAGAGGAGCACTTCCATCATCAGACAAACAACTGAGATATGATTCCGTGTTAATGATTGCTAAATAGTAGATTTAATTAGATTTTTCAAAAAAAAAACATGTTTGGAAAAGTTGCAAAACTATCGGAAATGGAATCGTTTCCAGAAACGTTTCCAAGATTTATCGATTCCGGAAAACTACCATCCCTGGGTCAAATTTTGCTTTACTCTTGAAATATAAACAACATTTATTGACCAAAAGAGGTTATACTAAGTATACGCATAAATTTAAGTATTTAATATTAATTTTTGGGTAATTTTGAAATCAACATTTTACACACAAATATTCATTACAAAATATTTTTAAATAAAACTTCAAAATCTACTACTTTTGTGTAAATTCATTTTTTGATAAAACTGAAAAAAAAAAATTAAGCTTAGATCTCTGGGTTTTGTAAATCACCGTGTTAGTTTGTAAGATTATATGACAGAAGATAAAAAAAAAACTTTGGTTTGATCATAACTTCTTGCTTACAAAAAAGGAGAATTACTGTTCGAATTTGATTGGCAGTTTGTTGTTCCATAATTTTAAACAAATCTTTCCATTTAGAATTTTTTTACCCTTCAATTGACGATAGAAATACATTTGTAAACAAATCCTAAGTAAAATTAAACAAATAAATGATGGATTTATTTAGTTTTTAAGGCATATAAGTTGGCAAATTGAATTTCGACACAACCAAAATCTTTTCCAACTTGATGTATTGATAATAAAATGACATATATAAATGTCATGTCGTTTTACACAGTTCATGATCTTATATTGCGCAGGAAATTGGTCAATAAACTTTGGTCCTTTTTCTAACAAAATTAATGTATCCAAAATACGCCAATCAATTCATATTAGTATTAAAATAGAATGATGTGTAAATGTGGGTTAATCGGAAAAAAGGAAAAGTTGGATTTAACTTACCGAAACTTTTTCTTGGTAGAATAGCAAAGTTGATGAACCATAAACTAAATAATAAATCTGAAGTCTAAAATGAAAAGTAATTCATTTTTTTTTTTTGGTCAAATTTATTTCAAAGAAAAATTTACTAATATTTTTTAAAGTTCTTTTTCAATATTTTTATCTAATATTTAAATTAGTGATTGTCAGTGAAAATGACTGAATACCTGAATTTTATAAAACCACTATAGAAATTTCGATTAAGGTTAATGTTTCATAAATATTCAAATCTTGACATTATTTTTATCCACCCTTTTTCTTGTCATGAAATATCACAATTATTTATTCATAAAATTTTTGAAATAGTTTCAGTTGCACTTGCTCAAAAAATTACAACAAAACTGACAAAGTTGCAAACATTTTATTATTTATATATTTGTTTAAAGGTTAAAATTCAAGTTGAATATCATAACATAAACAATTACCAACTATCCCACAAAATAGTCGTATTTGTTTCACATATAATTATACTTAAATCGTTTTATTTAAAGAAAACATATATTACATGAATTGCTTTCATATCGACCAATTATTATGCATTTCGATAATTTTACACACAGAAATTATTAATAGCACGCTATGTCATTTATGTTACAATTTATGTTCTAATTAAATTGTTGTCAGAAAACTCTTATATGATCGAAAAGTGCAAACATGAAATATTATCTTAACTCATTATTTATCATTAGAATTGATGTAATATAAAATTCATAAGAATATAAACGTGTGTTAAAATAATATTTTTATTTTATTGTTATTATTGTACCTACATACTTATACATACATCGTATTCAAAATGAAATAAAAGTTATAGATATAGAAATGATATTTTTTTTGTTTCTTCGCTTAAATAAATTTATGTCTTCATGTTCACAAATATGATAATATTTATATAAGAACCTCTAACCTTAAATAACACCAGAAAATCTCTTTTCCACTTAATCAAATTTTTATCCAACATTTTGACGTGTTTGCACCGTTTATCAAAGAAAAATGGATATATTCCACTTGAGCTTGTGCATACAATTCTATTGTAGTTGCAGAAGAAGGGCTCTCTTTATACTGTTCAGTATAAAACGTAATGTACCATACCTCGAAAAATAATATATAGATTGTGGATTATGGAAAAATACATTCTAGTTTTTTCATTTGTTTTTTCTTCTTCTGTTAATTTGCTGTATGACTGATAGCACTGATATTGTGAACATTTTACAATATGAAAAAGGAAAAAAATGTTTTTTTTTGTTAAGCTACAGCAAAAAGTTCGTTAAATCGCTCAGTGTTGTTACCTCACACTTCAAATATTGAAATACTGATATATAGTTCAGCTTAATGATTTCCTTTAACCAGAGTGACACGAGTATTTAAATCTAACATGTAGGGAATTACTTGGAGAACTATTTTATTTACCTTTTTTTGTGAATTATTCCAACAGAAAAAAGAAGAATTATTGTCATACAAAATTTGACTTGTGTAAATACACAATTTTAGAGACGCATTAACGCTAGTATTTCATAGTCAAAGTATAAATTACAGAGATGTCATTTTCTGTTTTAAAAAACTTTATTTTGCTACAAGACAAATGTTTTGTGCAAATATTGTAATATTAGGCTTAGTTGCTGTACTTTTAATAAAAAAAAAAAACAAGCTGCCAATGGATTGGTACACAACTTCATTTTTGTAAGAAATTAAAAAAAAAAAAAATGGCCAAACCAATAAGTACTTGATTTTTTTCGGAATTTTCGAAATTTTTCAAAAATGAAGTAAAAAAAATAATTTAAACGTTTTTGTCTTAATATCTATTCGACTTTCATACCCAAGGTACTCCTAAAAAAAAACGAAATCATTTTGGAGTAAACGGACAATGTCTTACTAAAAATAAATGTGAGGTGACTAACTTTTATAAATTTAGATTTTGTAATATAATGCCTGCTTCACCATTAATAATTATGGCAAATAAATTAAAATAAGCACATTAATCGCTGGCATTTCTAACATTCTCCACATTTAAAAAAAAAAGCAAAAAGAACCAAACATTTATGTATAAAATGGAAAATAAGACATTTTATCAGATAAAAATCTGTGCAAATAAATAAATCTTCTAAACCGCACTAATTCACCAAAGAACCAAATACCTGATTATCCTGACTGCACAATATTTATAATTCTTATAAAGGTAAATGTTTGGTAATCGTATAATAACACCGAATTATCACCTTCCTTTTATGCCTTTGGGGAAAGCACAAAATTATAATTTAATCTTTTGCATACAATAAATAACGTTAATGTTCATTTAATGAATCTTTACAACTATCGCCCTCACCATCAAATTAAATTCAAATTACCATCAAACCACCTACAGAATTTTAATACTCATCTATTTTCATTTTATAATTTTCATTTAATTTTCTTTTTTTCTTTTTTTGTAAATGTGTAAAGAAAAATCTCAATTTCCTAAAAGGATATTATTCCATTTGTCGCTAATTACATACTTTCAATATATTGGTGCTGGTAGCATGTGTTATATCTGTTGTAGTAGCTGAAAGTAATAAAATAAAAGTAAAAAAAATAATATTCTGGGGGTTTTATTAAAATCAAAACATCAATTTTGTAGTATATTTGCAATCAATTTAAAGTTATTAGGAAATAAAGATGAATAGAATGTAACTTTTACCTTTATATCGATGAATTCAATAGAATATTATGTATAAATAAAAGTGTATATTTATTTAGAGAGCACACGCCATAACAAACTAGTACACACAAGTTCTTTGATATGTTTTATTTTTTGGGGCCTAGGGGCGAATAGGTATTTTCTATATATTTGATTTTACTTATGGTCTGTCTATTCATACTATGTATTATATTTTAAATCTAAATGCAACACATAAGGGTCGTCTAATTTTTGTACATCTATTATTGTAGTGAACGCGACAATCCTATAAAATCGGTTAGGGCAAATGCAGTAAAGGTTGTAATTATTTTTACATTTTAATGGATTATATTATATTAATGGTTGGTGTGTACCTATTTTTATGGGGTGCAGATGGTAGAACATATTTTTCTTTGTAAATATTTTACTTCCGTTAAAAATCTAGTATTTATTAAATAAAGAAAATAAATATGTAAGGTTAAATTATAGCGTTTAAAACCCTTTTATTTTGCATATTTTAATTTTCGATATAAGTATAGTTATTAGTTATATAACCAATAAAAATATTTGAAATCAAATACTTACCATTTACTTATTATTATTGTTATAATGGCGAAATTCCATTACCTCTCCGGACCGATTTGTTGTGTATAAGAAGAACAGCAAGGATATTTTCACTATTTAGAGATTGAGTCAAATAAATTTACTAAATAGGTAGATACTAGTTCAAAGCTCGCACAACGTTTAACACAATAAAACATTAATTCTACTTTATTATTAGCATCGGTAACACCGAAACCAACAATGATTTTTTCTAAATGTAGACAGCGCATACTTACCATAAACTAAAGCAACTATTCTATGATAATAATATCACATCTAACTATTATATTGTAATAGATCCCAGGTAAAATTACACACATAATTCTTAAGTGCTTCTTCAACTTTATGTTATTACTTTATGCATCCCCTAAAAACTTTATTAGTTTGTGAAGGAGTCTTAAAAAAAATATGTCTTCAATAGCAATAGCACCCGGTTCACTATATGTACTTATATATGCTACACACTATTTATGCTACACATCTTAGTATCTAAAAGTTTTCTTTTCCCTACAATATTATTACACAACTCAGACTTATTATGTCAGCATTTAATACTATAGATAGATATATATACATATATTTATATATATAATAAGTGCCTGATACTTATTATATGTCTTTAATATAGACATATTCTTGTTGAACAAAAGCGCACATAATATTCATAGTTGACTTTCGTTCTTAAAACTTTAGAAAATCCTTTGCCATAAATCTTGAATCCCCACATAATATCTAATCCTCTGTCATTACTGGTATAAAATAAATTAAAGTTAGTTTTTGGATTCGGCCACCCTACCTGTACTTGTATGTTATATACAATCTATTATAGCCAGATAGAGATTAGATACCTTTTATAGTGCATTTAAAAAAATATATATATAGAGAGTCTATAAAAATAGTACACCCATGTGAGTATATAATTATTTTTAAAACCATTTAATACTATATTAAGAATTATTTTATTTAAAGTTAAATGTTTTTTGATTAAAATTAAATTAAAAAAATCTTGTTACTTTCAGTGCTGAGGGATGAATTTCGCTTAGAGCCACAAAATACAAGAGTTGCGCATGGTGACACAGCGATAATGGAATGTGGACCGCCAAAGGGCACACCTGAGCCAGTAAATTTTCTTTTCTTTTTCTTTTTGTTGCTAATTTACAAGAAATTATTTATTTAATATTTATGAGCTTTTCAATAGCTTTTATTATAATATAGTCAAAGTCATAGAAATAATTTTGAATGTTTGAAAGAAAAATGTTGGAAATAAAAACTTATTTAAAAATGATTTTTTACAGGTAATTTCATGGCGAAAGAATGGACAAACAATGGACTTGAGTAATTCTAGGCGGTTAGTAACCAAATTGGATTTCTCATAAATTTATTTGAAAACATTATTTAATATTTCTCTATTACAGAGTCCGTATTGTGGATGGTGGAAATTTAGCTATTCAAGATGCTCGGCAAGCAGACGATGGTAGATATCAATGTGTTGTTCGGAATGTAGCTGGAATTCGTGAATCATCTGTTGCCTTTCTAAAAGTACATGGTAAGTTTATTCTAAAAGGAATTGAAAAAGTTTACGCTAATAAAATAATAATTTGGAATATTTTTAATATTTATATAATTATATATATAAAAAAATAAAAACAAATTAATTTTTATAAAATATAGTTAAGCCATTTTTGATACGCGGTCCTCAAAATCAAACATCAGTGGTTGGAAATTCAGTAACATTTCAATGTCGTGTTGGTGGTGAACCCCTACCAGATGTATTATGGAGACGTTCAGCATCTGGTGGTAACATGCCATTAGGTGAGTGAATATAACCGTTTTGGTTTGAGTAAATCATTCAATATATGCTTAATGAATTGAATTGATTTTCATTTCGGTTAATTACGAAATTTATATGTGCTATGTACATGAATAAGGTTTGCCAATGGCAATAAAGAGAAATGAATATTATGTAAATATTAAACTAATTTAACTGATTTTTGCTAGAAAAATAATTAATATTATCGTTTTCAATACACGAAGCTATATTTGTTGATTTAAAATTATATAAACTCTTTTTCGGAATATAAATTTATTTCAATTTTGTTAATTAGGTCGTGTTCATATATTGGAAGATCGTAGTCTAAGACTTGATAATGTTGTCTTAGAGGATATGGGTGAATATAGCTGTGAAGCGGATAACGCTGTCGGATCAGTAACTGCTACTGGAACACTTATTGTCCATTGTAAAGAAAATAAATTTCTATTGTTTTATTTAAATTTCTAATAATCCCTTATTTTAAATTTAGCGCCACCCAAATTTGCACTTCGACCAAAAACTCAATTATCTGAAATTGGAAAAGAAGTTATATTTGAATGTCAGGCTGCAGGCTATCCGAAACCAACAATATTTTGGTCTATAGAAGGGAACAGAACATTAATGTTTCCGGGAGCAATATATGATCGCATTGAAATCACTTTAACACCAGAAGGACGCAGTGTTTTATCACTTTCAAAAGTTCAAAGAATTGATGCTGGAAAAATAATTGTTTGTAGCGCTGTTAATAGCGTCGGTAGTATCAGTAGCAGGGTAGTACTATCAATGAATACACAAGATGAACGACCGCCACCAGTAATTGTTCAAGGACCAACAAATCAAACACTTCCAATTAAATCAATGGCAACTTTACCATGTAAGACATTAGGAAACCCAATACCAGTCGTGTCTTGGTATAAAGATGGAATTCCTGTTGTTCAATCAACAAGAATAAATATATCATTTACTGGCACATTAACAATAACGGATCTAAGTAAAGATGAAGATGCTGGTCTTTATACATGTGTTGCTAGTAGCAGAAGTGGAAAGTCTACTTGGAGCGCATTTCTTAAACTGGAACTACCAACGAATCCGAATATTCGATTTTACAGAGCACCAGAGTCATCTACATTTCCAGGACAACCCGGTAAATATTTTTTTTTGTGTTCTTTCTTTTCGAATTTCACTGTTTAGCCATCAACCTACTACTTATACCCTACGTAAATAATTCACAGAAAATAATTAAGATCGGCTTATTGTTGTAAACAAACACATATATCGGCTCTCCACATATATTATACAACATCAAAAGCATTTAATTTAATTTGCAGAAGATAGAAAAATAAATAAAATAAAAACAAAAGAACGTTATAATCCCAAAACAGAAAGATATTTATATGTATATGTATCAAAACTCCTTAGAGCAATAAAGATACAAAAATATTTAATATATTCTAGAAAACAGACAAGAAAGAAACATTTTGTATACAAAAATAGAATAACTGAAGCAACTCACTAATTTAATTTATAAAATATAACGTAATAACATATAAATATTTTTTCTATTTTCCCTCAGGTAAACCACAAATTATTGAGAAAACGGAAAATGGTGTGACAATAACTTGGACGCGAAGCAATAAAGTTGGAGCATCTAGTTTACTTGGATATACAGTTGAAATGTTTGGTCGAAATGATACCGAAGGTTGGTTACCAGTTGCTACACGCTTACAAAATACATCTTATACACAAATTGGCTTGACGGCTGGTATTAGTTATTTTTTTGTTGTACGAGCAGAGAATACGCACGGTATGTCAGTGCCAAGTCAACTATCTGAGCCAGTTGTCATTGGAATGGTGAGTAGAATTTAAATTATCATAATATTAATTTTGTTGTTAGTGCCAAATAGTTATTTTATCTTAATATAATTCAGTTATGCGATAGCGTAATATTGTATAAAATTATAAATTTGTTTTTAATTAAACATCGTTAAATTAAATTACAAAATGCTTTTAAAAAAGTATCTCTTTAAAGTCAATCATAAAATAAACTTACTCTAAACATCATTCATTTAAAATTTAATAAGCGCAGAGTATAGTTCCATTCCATTCTCAAAAGTTTTATCTTCAAACAACTACATTCTAGACTAATAAAGTACATAAAACAATCCTCACCACCATCGAGATGTGTGCGGTGCTTTTATACATTTGAGCATTCAATTTAATTAATTTATGGTACCCTTTCTGTCTTTCAAACATCATCTATGTATTTTGCTAACGTATATACACCGAATGAATTGTAGTTAAAATCGAAATATAAATACAGCAATCAAATATTTAGAAAGACTATGCGACTATAACATTGTTTTTATTTATTTTATTTTATTTTTTTTTAATTTATTTCATTTTGCAGAATGAATTCCACATTGGTCTTGATTTGAGCGAGGCGCGGGCCAGTTTATTATCTGGGGATGTTGTTGAACTAACCAACGCAACGTCATCAGATCCAACCAGCATGAAACTAGTGTGGGAGGTAAATAAAAATTAAAACAATTTTTACAATTTATACAATTTATACTCTAGTTTATATTATATATATCTGTTACTTGTGCAGAATATTAAAAATTTATTTTCATTGTATTGATTTCTGATGTTATTTTTCTTCTGCTATTTCGCTTCAGCAACAATAAAACTTTAAACGTTTTTTGTTGTATTTTTTTATTTTTATTTTTATTATATTTTGTATTTGTTTCAATTGCAGATAATCAACGGAAAATATGTTGAGGGTTTTTATATCTATGCTAGACAATTGGATTCCGCAAATGTTACATATAAAATGTTAACTGTACTAAATGGTGGTGATGCATCCATATGCACTGTTACCGGTTTGATAAAATATACCCGATATGAATTTTTTATTGTGCCATTTTATAAAACAGTCGAGGGAAAACCATCGAATTCACGTATTTCGAGAACTTTAGAGGATGGTAAGCTATATAATCTCTTTTCTTTTTTGTGTGCTTAATTCTTTTATAACTGAGATGTGACGTGAGTTAGTGTTGAAAAGCTAAGGTGTCAGAAGAAACTTAACATATCTTCAAAATGCCGTATGAATACATGATATATTTGCTCGCGTGTGGAAGAATTGTTAAAAATTTTGTTCAAATTTAACAGCTAATGTATTTTTCTTATATTTTGTGCAGTTCCTGGGGAACCACCTTCGCATATGGAAGCACTATTGTTAAATTCATCTGCCGTCTATTTAAAATGGAAGCAACCGTCATTACAAACACATAATGGTGAGTGTGAAATATATATATTTTTTTGTACTTTTAACTAATTAATTCATAATTGTGAGTTTTTGTATAACTGCAACTCTGCAAGGCAAACCAGCAATGTGGTTAAAATTTAGAATTTTTCGAGACCAGAAATTGTTTTTATAATTATTATTTTTGTTAATATTGTTGTAAGATTTTTACTATAAATACATGCATTAAACACATATCTATGAAATATTTTGCTTCGATTCAAGGCAAATATATTTCGTTTTGCCAGCGTTTTATTTTCATATTTGTTTCATTTCAAAAGAACATTGAATTCAAAAAGTCCATTTAGATAATTGAACTATTAAATTTTTGTGTAGTTAGTAAAAGAAATACGTAAGGTTAACTTTTATTTTGATAAAAACAAAATTTAAATTTAAATTGAAAAATACTGAAATAGAAAACATTTTCAGAACCCTCATTACCGTATCTAATCTTATCTGAAATTATTCAGAAAGAAAACTACATTGCAAAACATTTTATTTACTTCTTTACAAATGTCCTTAATAAATGTTTAACCTTCCTATTTTTTTTTTATTTAAATATACAACAATGTGAATAAAAGAAGAAAAAAAAAACACGTAAGAAAAACCATGTCACTAACGGAAAAGTTTTTCTGTTTAAATAGAAAATAACATGAAGCAATACTCCTAAAAAAAAAATTGTTTAAAAGGAAAAGTTTAAAGAATTGCAACAACTCTTGTAGATAATTACATGTTCAGGATTGTTTTTGCTACCAATTTTATTTTTCTAAGTATAGTGTAACGAGCGTATTGAAAAAGTTTACAATTATTTTATCAAAACAAATATCTCTTTATCTTAATTTTTTTTTTTTAAATAATTAGTTGTTAGTTACTTTGTGTCGATTTCTTGATACAACTTTCTCAAAGTATTAATGTTTATTATATTAATTATTTATTAGTCCTAATGTAAGAACAAAAATAAACCAAATAAATTAAAATAATGAGCTAATCGAATTCGCAAGCTCTTTCATTAAATAAGTTATTTCTATATAAATTTCTCATCAACAGGCATTTTACTAACATATCACATTATCGTTCGAGGCATTGACATAAATTTAAATAAATCAAGAGTTCTTACAAATGTTACAATTGATGCTGCAACACCAACACTATTGCTAGCTAATTTAACAGAAGGAGTCACATACACAGTTAGTGTGGCTGCAACTAACAAAGCCGGCATTGGACCATACAGTTCACCGGCAACTTTAAGATTGGATCCAATTACAAAACGTTTAGATCAGTCATCGTCATCACACAGGTTTGTTATACTTTCTATAATATGTTAACAATGTTTAAAAGTTTTTTTTTTATTTATACATATTAGTTTAAATGTTGTGTTGTGTTATTTTTGTCACGCTTTGATCTTTTTTTCATTTTTCATCAACACATTGTAATTTTAAGCCATAATGGATATTTCATAGTTTTTCATCCATAAAATATTTTATAAACTTTCGTTTCGTATAGTTATAAAGTTACATACATATTTTGTTTTATTTTTTGATCATCAATCTGGTTATATTTTTTATACTTAGCTTATTATGTATGGTGATGCTTTTATTGAACAATATATTATCTGAATGTGTATTACAGTTAGACACACCGTACAATACCATAATTCTAATAAATCATAAAATCTCAATTACAGATATCCCATAAATCATAACCATGTGGATGATTTTCTTACGCAGCCCTGGTTTATAGCATTATTAGGTTTAATTTTAGCTATTATGATGTTATCATTTGGTGCTATGGTGTTTGTTAAACGAAAACATATGTTGATGAAACAGAATGCCCTAACAACAATTCAAGGTAAGTTCATTTTATTCACCATTTCTATATACTAAATAGAAATTTACATGTTCATTGATTTTTCTTTCATCGGTCGGATAAATTGCTATTGTGCTTGTTTTACTTATTTACTACTAAGTAGGAATTATGAAAATAAAATACTTCGTTCTTCTAATGTATACAATGTTAATATAATACAGCAAACAATAATAATGTGTAATAAAGAGCGAATATGTAACTAAGGCTACGACGCTATGTAGGTACCTAGTGCCTCTACTCTTTAGGGATATGTACAAATATAATTCTTTTTTTTTTTTTTTAGAAATAGTACCATTCACCGACGTACATAAAAACGTTTTGTTAATAGCGACTGTTTGTTTTCTTGAATGTGGTAATTATTGTATGAAAGAAAGATTTTTTTTCTTTCTTGTTTTTTTTTTTGGTTTAGTGTAGTGCAAATATTTACATTATGGGGAAAAATATAGGGATATAGAAAAGGTTAAATTATTAATGGGGAAATTTATTTAATATATTAATGCTAGTGTTTTTTAATGTTTTATTTCTTCTCATTAATTTTATTTGTGTATTAAAAAATCATTTAAACGTATTGTGAGCAAAGATATTTTTAAGTTAATACGCACATTATTTAATATTTAATTAGAAGATATTTCAAACACAAACATTAGATGCAATTTCCTTTGAATTCTATTCCGACTAAAGAGTCCTAAACTTCATTAACTTGAGTCATTAAGTAAGGCTAACACAATAATACGAAAATAAATTATTTTCTTTTTAATTTAACCAAAGTTTTTGGATATTTTGCTAATTCATATAAATCACATAATACTCTTATTAATAACTTACAATGAAATACTTTATACAATCTGTTTGTAATTCAGTTAATGTTTGTCTATCACACAAAAATAAAAATTCATTATAAAGAAACTTTGTAAAACAAAAATATATCTAAAAAAAAGAAGTAAAGCATGGCCATAAATTGCTAAACAGAAGCACTATAAAGCATCAACTGTGCAGACAACCCTTTTTTTTATATCAATTTAATTTTAATCATAGACACATCTCCCCTCCCAAAAATTGGATTTATTTGAAATTCATTCTTTGTAATTTACCGTTTTACAGATGGTCGTACCAACAGTGTTTTAAAAATATCAAGCATATCCAGAAATCGTAATGGATTTTGGTTGGACACAACAGGAATGGTTTGGCGGCAAACGGAAATGCCAAAAGATCAGATAGCTGATTATGCACCCGTTTGTACATCACCAACAATACACAGAGATGGAGAACAAAATAGGTAAAATTCTAAAGCAAATACGTATATGATTTTTGTTTTGCTTGTATTTTGTACAATTTAACAAGATTTATTGAGAATGGAACATTTAAATTAATTTTTTATTTGCTTTCTTTTTTTTTTGTGAACAGATTTATTGGAGATTATTCAAATTTTCCAGCTGATTATGCAGAAGTGTCTACATTTAGTAAAGCACCAAGCGAATGCAATAGTGGTACACGTTCGCCGGCACCATACGCCACCACAACACTTGTGGGTAATGCAAGACTGATTAACTTTAAGAATAACAATCACAATATGTACTTCAACAGTGATTTATATCCACAAGCAAATCGTTGTGTATACTCTGAATCATATTTTAATCCAAAGGAGAAAATTAATATAACCGAAAATCGTCTGGGCTGTAATACTTTTAATCCAAGCGTATCAGTACCTCATGCACCTTTTGGAACGATAAGAAAAAATCGATTAAAGCTTTTACGTAATCCACAATTTCGTATTAGTTTTGGTGATGATGCAATAGGTAATGGTGGCAGTAGTGGAAGTTGTGATAGACAACAAGAACATCATCAACCAGAACAACAAGAGCAACTTTATGTAAAAGTTGGTGAAACCAATCTACCAGCAGATGACTATAATAATATAAATTGGACTCAACAACATCAAAATTCCCAACAACAGATACATTCTCAACAGCAGAAACAACAACAACAACAATCAAATCATACTATTTACCAAAATCATCGACAGAACACCGATAAGGACATGATTTATGCACCTTCGGGAAATCGAAGTGTTATTAGTTATATGAGTGCTAATAATCGATTCGATGATGTATAGGATGGTCAATATGGCCAATGTCTGTGACGGTGATGAGTTGTTAATACCTGTAGAATTATAATAGAATAAATAATATTAGATAATATTACCGGCTATAGCTCGCACGGATGTACATAATAATTTATAATTGTATTTGTGTATATATATAAAATATATATAATTATATATATATATATAAAAAAAAAGGAAAGACTGATTGACTTTTATTAATTTATTGATTGAATTTTGATGAAAACAAAAAGTTTTCTGAAAGGAATTCTTTTATAGAATCCATTTTTATGTATTCGCAATGGTAAATAATAAATCACGAAAGATTTTTTATTACGGATACTATTATCAAAGAATAATGCTATGATTTTATATTATTTCATTATAATTCTTATCCAAGTATTTATTGATGAGGAGAAATTAATGACGTTGATGTGAATATTATTGATAGGTGTGATTGTATAAATGTAATTTATTAGTGATAACATAAAAATAATATTTATTATATTCTATTCTATTCTATTCTATTGTAAAAATACATATAAAATGATGAAAATATATAAATCCATTAAATTAAATTCAACAATGCCATAAATTTTTATTTAATGTAATTAATATTATTTATTTTTTGCAAATAGAGGTAAGTTAAAAGATCACCCCCAAAAAATTAATAAATAAATTAAAAAATATGTTGGAGTTTGTTTTCTGAAAAACGCCTTAACTAAACTTTGTAATATATAAGCAATGAATATAAATCGTAATTCAAAATCACTCCGGTTGAAATAATATGAGAATGAGAATAATTGAAAAGCAATATATGTCCGTACTACATTTAATTTAATAGCTTTTGTTATGAAATCTCCTTTAATAATTAATAAATAAATTGCTGTCTATTTTAAAGTCATTGGCCAAATGTTCTCTCGCTACATTGTTTATCGCATTTTGGATCAATTTAAATTTGACCGATAAAGAGATTTTTTTTTTCATAATATAGTATAAACTCTAGTTAACGTGAAAAGTAAAATTTGCCATTACGAATTATCGAAAGTTTAAGTTATAGTGAATAAAAATCATAAAATAATAAATTAATTCATAATGTAGGTATATTTTTATTTCTTGAAAAAAACATATATAATATAATATATATTATATATGCACATAGAGAACTGAAATTGTTAAATCAATTATACTTTAGCGTTACCCTTCAATATAATACATTACCCATCCATGAGGTGTTATTTTAACTATAATGATAGGTAAATTTTACTATCCGAAAGAGTGGCGACGTATCCAGATCTCTCAAAGTAAGTATATATTTTATATATATGACGAAAATTATATTTTAACATGAAGAAATTGTTCATAAAAAAAAAAAAAAAATGTAGTCTGAATTGTTACTGAATTTTCGCTATATTCTATTACAACTTTCCAAAATACGATTTGCATACCGGTTATTTCTTCATTATCGTCACAGGTTTCACTTTCAATTGCACACGTTTATATTTTGAGTTGTAGAACGTAAAAATATATATAAAATTTATTAAAAATGTAGAATCTGAAAGAAAAAAACAAATTTTTATATTATCGAGATTTCAAGTTGTTCATACAATCGAGGCGTAGTGCAAATATTATCAAAAACTTAGTAGTTCATATTATCGAGAGTCTATTCTAGTTTAAATAGTTATTTTCCAATATATATTTCGCATAAATTTCTATCAACTAGCAGAGATTGATTTAATCTTCAGTTAATTTAACAGAATTTTTAGAAAAGTAAAAGTAATTACCATTATTAATTGCTGGTAATTGCTATTTAAAATCTAATCTTTTCTGCTGTATAGGAAAAAAAATTGTTAATAACTCTTATTCATTTATAATGAAATTAAATTAATTTGAAAGTTGAATAATTTTCAAACATAGAACTTAATCTTCTATTTGACTTTTCCTAATACGACCAAAAGCTTATTTCCTAATTACAAATTACTCTCACTTTCACAAATATTAAATAATAATAATAATAATTAGTTACTGAAACAAATCACATTTCTCATATTTTTAACGATTCATTATTCTATTGATATTTTTTTTTTTCAATTATAATTTCCTAAAATGTATTTACTTCCTCCAATTGACACAACCATTAATCATAAGATTATTACACATTTAATTACATAAATGAATAAATCGCAATAGTATAAAAATGAAAGCAAAACTAATGTTTTTCTTTGTGTGTCAAAGTTTATATATGAAGCCTATGCCATTTATAGATTGTAATTTTGTGTTTTATCTCATGAACAGCTGCCGATATGAAACATTCAATACAATCAATGAAAATAACTGAAGCAATGACAATCCGTACACACTTATTTTAACATCAGACATGAACAAAAAAAAAAAAAAACAAGGGATTTATTTTGTAGACATTTAGGAGGACTAACATGTTATGTTGAGCAATACAATAGAAATTTATTAACATGGAAATGATGAGTTTTTGATTTATAAAGTAATTATTTTATAAAAAAAAAAAAAAAATAAGAAAGAATGAATTACTTTATCATTTTTTTTTAGCAGATTTCATATTTTAAATTTTTTTTTTTTTATTTATCAAACAATATATTGCCAGTGGGTCTTGTTCAGATAATATTCTATAAGATTGTAATCATAGAATGTGCGACTGAATACATAATTTATGAATTATTTTTTTGTATATTTAGCAACAGCTACAGCTGAGGCTGTATTGCTATGACTATGGTAGAAACAAGTGGAGAATGTAAGATTTGTATTTGTAATAAAAAAATATATATTTCATGCGATCAAAATGATTATAAACGTTTTTTTATTCTTTCTAAAATATATTTAAATGTTTTAATAACGCTTAATATAGTTTTCATTTACGATACATCATAATGTCTCATTTTTATTCTGGTATAATCTGCTCCATACAATAATAATATGCTGAGTTCATACTATATTCAAAATAAAGTTAAGTGTCGATACTATACTGGAGTCTAAATGGTATGTATAACCCGAGCAACACCACTTTGCATATATAATAAGTAGTAATATGTATAATTTTAATAACGTGATAAATGTTCTACAGTAATTATTTACCAGTTTTAGTATTTTTTAAGTGAAAAAAATAAAAATTACGACACCTAATTGCTTTACAAAAAAAAATATTTTTAAACTTTTTTAGAAAACTGTAAAAAATCGGGTCGAACGCGTAAGGAGTAACCATGTTCCCGGATCTGATGTAAGTTGCAAGTCTTGCAATGATAAAAAAGAGGACCAATTGACACTATATTAAAATATTTTTGAATTTACATTGATACTTTGCCAAAAATGAAGATCTACGATTATATAACGCAATAAATAAATTATTTAAAGATGTTATTCACATATTTGAGCGAGTTGGTGAGTTATCAGGGGTTATAGAGGTTCGGTTCTTATAAATAAAATTTGAGGGTTCCGTTCTAAAGGTTTCGCTCTAAACTTCTAACGTCAAAAAGCCTGAACTTTTTATTTTAACTTTTTGTGTATACATTTTGTATTGTATATGTACTTATGTACTTATGTACTTATGTACTTTCTTAATACATTTCGCGTTTTTATTTTATAAAAAAACTTCATGCTGCCGGCATTTTTGAAAAAATAAACTACAGGTTTCCAGTGCCACTGCGTGGATATTTGCCGCCTGAGGCGAGATTGAAATTTTTGGTAAAAATAAATATAATTTTAATTTGATTTAAAATATAATTTTATTGAAAATAAAGGTTTTCCTTTAAAAATTTCAATAATTTCATGTAAATTTAAATATATTTCTAAATAATAATGTCAGTTGCTGTAAAATTAATGTTTAAACAAAATACTTAAACATTTGAAAATAATAAAATATT
>JAABKK020000237.1:0-31075 GCA_011634745.2 Catotricha subobsoleta
AAAAAATAAAAATAATATTTCTAAAAAATATAAGGTGTTTCTTAAAAAAAAATTAAGTGTACGAATATATATGTGAGGCACTGTATTTCTTTTATAGGCTAAGCTTTATTATGTATATTGAGCAGACACCCCACATTATACTTATAGCTTAAATTTTTTTTTAATAGAATAGATATCCCTGTCCCCTTTGTATGTTGCATGTTGTTCTATATTTTAAATTTAATGAAGAAAAATAATTTCAAGAAAACCAGGTCTATAAAATAAAAATGTATTTTCTATTATGCTGTATATATTTAAAAATAAAATAATAAAAAATTCAGAAACTTTTTTTTTCATACATTTCACATCGTAAAATATCCGAAAATCTTAAGTCGTACCAATTTGAAGATATATACCATTTTTTTTTATATGCATTCTGGTTAAAACGAAACGGATATAAGGTAACGTCCCCCTATTTCATATATTTTATAGAAATAATTATGTATAACTGGTATTATGTTGGGGTGGCAGTGACTTTTCAGAGTATAAAATACATCTAATCAATATTATGAGGTGCAACAGGCAGTTTGATGTTATACTAAATGAAAATAAAAAGGGACTTGCGTCTTTCGGTTTATATACAAAACATCTAGTACACGTGGGTTACGTTACCTTAAGAACCAATAATACGTGGGTTAACCGATCTGTAATATAGAAAAATATGCGCACTGCAAATTTATATTTCAAAATTATCATAAAATAAACTCTATAAGACTTATCATTTTCACCTATAGAATTAACCTTATGAGGCAACTAAGATACAATACTTAATACTAGAGTTAGGTAAAGGCTCATTTTATATATATGCTTTTAACATTTACTTTCCATAAAATTTACAAATTTATGGAAAATAATATATTTTTTTAAATGTCTTCAGGGTTTCATAAATGAATAAATTATGTATTCTAATTAATGGCAAATCGAGAAGCTTTTTAAAGCTATATTTTGTTTTAGATATAAATATATTTTTTTGTTCAATATATTCAAATGCCTATCTTAAAATTCTACCACTAGCGAACGAATAAATATTTATAATTATATATTATATATTATATATATATGTATAATTAGTAGATACATTTATTATTATTACCCATGCCACTGTAAATGTAAAACATTCGATAAACAAAACTTTTCCAAATTAAAATTAAAGCATAAAAGCAAATGTGTATATAAAAAGAAAATTAAGTTACCGCATCGATCATATTTATTTCAAACAGAATATTTTTCTTTAAAATAAAACAAAAAATTGAAATGAAATGAGAGAAAAGAAGAAAAACAAAAACCGAAGAACTTGTAAATAAATCAAAACAATCTATTTTTAGTTCATCTGTACCGACAGTCATGGTTCGTGAGGTGAAAATGTTTTCACATAAGGTATAAGTATAGAAAGAAGAAATAACACGACTCTGCGAGTATTTTATATTTATATGTCATTGAATGGATACGTAGAAACATATCTAATTTACATATTATTATTAAGTTGTATATATTTTATCAAAACACCCATAAGTGAAAATGTTTTACTATTGAATTTTGACTATAAAGCCATTGTGATGTGTGCATAGAATAATTTCATATTACGCATATTTATCTGGCTATATATTATAATTATTAAGTTACATATTCTATTAAAATTCAAAATTGCAGAGTGATATGCAAACGGTTTGTGGTTGCAATTTTATAATAATTCATTAAATTTACACATACAAACACACATAATTGTAATTTATTGTGATTTCTGTTTAACCGCACAAATATTCATCATACAAACTTTGTTATACACTTATTTAGTTTGTTTGTGGTTTGGTTTTGCGTTTATAATTTGAAATTAATTTATTTTTTTCTAAAATAATGTATAATTTTCTTTTACAAGCAATGTGGAATGCTTACTTACCTGATGCACAAGCGGTATTAAAGCCTTCTCAATTGATTTCACTTTTATTGTAAATAAATTTGGATCATTTTCTTCATAATCCGCCATTTTCAATGGACAACTAATAAACACTAAAAAATTATTCGTTATATATGAATTCAAGGTAAGTATATTATATATTGATGTGATCGTGTTGTATTTTATATATAAACATATGCATGACGACAACATTATATGCGCATCTTTATTATGATATTATGATTCGGTTTCTCTGTGACTCTGTGACTCTGTGACTCTGTGACTCTGTATGAATTTCATAATATAAATATAAACATAATTTTATTTGTTTTATTTGTTTGGAAAATGGAAAAAATAATTTATTTGTAATATAATTTCAGAAGTACACAGTACAATAATTATAAAATGTATGATGGATTTGCGAACGGCATTTATTTTAATTGATTAATATATGTATGAGCTTTGTAAACGAATATATATAGTTATTGACCATCAATACATGATCAATTATAGTTGAAAACCAAACGTTGTTGTTTCATAAGCATTTCACAAATATGCAAAGAAAAGTCAAAATGAGACATTTCTAATATAAATATCAAATAATTTTTAATACTAGCTATCTGAAATATGTAAAGCATATGCAGAGACATTAAGAAATATATGTTTGCACATTCTGGTTTATTAAAATTTATCAATTAATGACGTTGCATATTTCAAGTTTTATATACATATATGATTACACACATGGCACCAAATATATTAGTATATTAAGATAATGTTTAATTATATTTTGTTTATACATGTAATGTGTACTGTACACAGACTCGCGAAATACCGATATATAATTCTTGTCTGGGCATTAATATTAGACCATACCATACACACATACGCCTCATCTCCTATAAATGTATAATTAAATTATATTACAATTATTTATATTTTCAACTCATCTCATTTCTTATATATTTTGTGTAACCAATTATTAAATAAATATCCTAAAATCTTTCCCAGCAAACATTTAATGTATTCTACGTGTCTGCAAGGTATTGCTTATAAGATGTAGATATTCAGGAGATAATTTTTTTCAAGGAGAACAATGTCCTTCTCTGAATATATTATTTATTTTATTACGTAGGGCTGAATAGCTGTAAATGATCAAACATCGTTAGCAGAGATGTATTATTACTGAAACCCATGGGCCATAATATACAATTTTGCATCCAAGTAGGATTTTTTTTTTAGACAGGATGATAACCTTAACCATGTTATGATTGTAATGGAAAAACATGATTAAATAAACTAAAGTATGTTTATGAAATGTCGTTTCGCAATACGAGTATCCTAAAACACATTAAAGTCGCTCAATGTCATATCAATATTTTCCAAAGTATCTGAAAATCATCTAAGCGAATTCTATACAAATATAAAATATCTCTCAGAAATCTATTAAAAATATTGATAAGCTATTATATAAATTAAATATATGCAATATATTAAAATGATATTTTTACATATATGGATTGTAGCAAAATGTTGCTCATATTTTATATAGGTATTTTACTAAAACATACCATTTTATTATTTTATGAGTTTATTCTAAATATGTTCAGAAAACATAAAAACCAATAATTTTATACGGATCATTTTATTGTCTTTCCATGCTTTGCGGCATTTTTTAGATTCGCAACAACTATCATATACAAAAATACGTATTAAGTAAAAGCTTGCCGATCGTTTTAACAGTTCATTTTTTAATGCAATTGTATATCCTAGTTAAAGCATCATAATCCCGTAACGCACATCGACGATTAAGTATAAGACTCCGCTAAGGATTTTTTTTTTCTGAATGCTAACTGTGCACTTAATCAACTCCCGAACCAATAATAACAGAGTGCCCAATTTTCAAATATAGCCTAACTCAACACCTTTCTATAACACATATAAACTTCTTTAACTTGATTAAGTATACTAGGAGTCTAGGAGACATTAATTTTTATGTAGGTGAAAATCAGATAGCATCAATTTTGGCCAACTTTGAAACTTCAAGCAGTTTGCGAAAATTAGGATTACTTCTTCGACCCATAGTTTCTTCTTCGAATATACTTAGAATTGCATGAAAAAAAATATCCACCTAAGGCCCATTAAAAAATCTTAAAAAAAATCGAATCGGTTGGGCGGTCTAGTATCTATATACAGATACACTCTGGCTATACTTTGAGCAACACATAAGAAAGTAGATTTATACCATTGCGATAGTTTGTTGTTGCAGCAACTGAGAGTACGTTTCTATATACTTATACTTAAATAGAAGAATTTGAAATTACTTGAAAATATTTGAAAAAAGAAAAACATATATAACGTTTATTAGGTCTCAGAATCTAAGATGTGAAGGAAAATATTTAAAATAATTTACTTACTTTGCTTGCTGGGTTGTGCAGAAAATGTGTTGCAGTATTGAAAACAATTTTTTTCGTTTTACTTAATTTTTGTTTTTTGGATGTATGTAGGTAGACACGAACATGTACCGTTATTAAAGTCTGACGGAGTTAAAAATTTTTGGCAAAGATTCAATCGCATATTTTCTTATATATACATAACGTGCATACCAGAATGAAATATTAGAGATATATTTTCCATTAATTTAAATTTCTCTGCCTTATGAACAAAAAAAAAATCAGTTTTTCAATTATAAATAATTTATGATTTCGTGATAATATCTCGTTTTTTTTTCGTTAAAAATGGTAACTGAAAATTAAAAAGCTAATAAATAAAGAGAAAGCAATTTTCTTAATATGAGAAGCATAATGGCTAATTTTGATACAAGCAAGACGTGTATAAACAAACCTGTCACTTCTACCCACAAAATTTATGATTATAATAGTTGGTTTTCGAAAGACACCTGTTTTGTTGTTTCAAAGTTTTCAGCGCAATTAAACATGTCGTTCTGAAATAAATTCTTAGTGTTGCGCTCCAAGAGCTCCGGTCACTATTAAAATCTTATATCAAGCAGAATTTAATTAAAAGTTTTCATTTTATTAACAAAAAATGCTATAATTAATTATTGTTGTAGTTTATTACAAAGTAGGTATAAAATAATTATTATACCTAAGTATTATTTCTTTTTTTTTATTCGAATATATTTTGTGTTCGTCTGTGATTTAAATTGTTAATTTTAGAAAAAAACAACATATTTATTAATAATTTCTTCTTTTTTTTTATTAAAATATATAATAGAATTCAATTAAAGTAAAATTTATTAATACTTTTCACAAATTCTATACATTGAATTGCAAATAAATACAATAATTTTTTTATTCCTTTTCTTATTTTTTTGTGAATTGATAACTAATATTTAACATTATTATAAAACACCTTTTGTTTATTTAAGTAGGTTTAATAAAAAAAAAAAAAAAAATTTAAACTATATTTATAGCATACTACAAATAAAGGATTACAACATCTACAACCAGCACTATTAATTATTAAACAGAATTATTAACGATTAATATACATTTTGATATCAATTTTGGTAACTTTACACCGGTGAAATATTTCATTGCTTCAATTCGGCGATACAAAAGTTTCATTAAACTTTTCCTTTTTGTGATGGAGGCGGTGTCAATGACAAATTAATTCCCTTGCGTTTTCGTAAGGATTCCGTAGGCCCTTGTGTTGGACGAAGTAATTGTCGAAAATTAAATGGCCCTAAATACGACATGGAATCTGAATTATTATTATTACTACTGGTATTATTATTATTACTATTATTACTATTATTACTATTATTATTATTATTATTATTATTATTATTATTATTATTATTGCTGTTATTTTTTCGATGAATTATTTCATGTTCCATTGAATCTAATGAATTGGCGTCACTGCTATTACTATTCGTACTGCTGATATTTGATGAACTGCCACCGGAATGCTTATAATTACGACTATGATTAGCAGCAGTGGCCGCACCAAAACGTGGTGGACGATCCTTAACGTCAATATTTAAATATTTTGAAGAGCTAAATTGTGAGTACGTGGTTGTTGTTGTTGTTGTATCACCATCCAAACTAGAAAATCCTGTATCGTTTGTGACAATCGATGGAATGTAGTGTGATGCTTTAATTACATTATTTTCAACATCAGCAAAAGATGTCACATTTTGTGTATATCGAAAAATTCCATCTTTTACCCGTCCAATATTAACAACATTGTTTGTTTGATTAATTAATTCCGATATAGTTGATTTTTTATTATTTCTTAAGGCGTTCGTATCACCAAATCTTCGATATTGTGGTGTTGAATCTTTACTATTGATATTTTTATTTTGGTTATTGCTCTGAACATCATCAATAATATTTTGATATTCATGATGTTCAATAATTCGTTTTGTTGGAATAAATGGTGAAATTTTATCATCTGATGTTGTGGCTACAACGTTTCGTTGAATATTCTTTTTGTTAATATTTTTAGTTGGCTTATTCTGTTTATCTTTTTTCTTATTTTTCTTGTCTGCTGCCGGTGATGGCAATTTTGTTTGGCTATTACTTTCTTTTTGTTTATGTAAAAATCCAAATAATTTATGTGGATGATGTTGATGTTGAATTTCTTGTTTTAATTTAATTGGTTGCTCATTAGTGTCCAGTGGATCTGATGATGTAATTTTTGATGGTGTTCGTTTTAGATTTTGTCGTAAATTGGATGATGCCGATGAATTCAAATAAGTGAAGGCAGTAATTTTACTAATATATTGAAGAAAATACATAAAATCATTAATGTTATGTGCCAGAACTCTAATTAGAATTTAATAATAATAATAAATAATGGTATGATAACATTTATTATGATTATATTTTATTAAATAGATATTAGATTAATGGTTTGCCTAAGTGACTTAACATAATTTACGATAGAAAATAATATCTTTTAATAATACTTATTATGTATAATGTATAAGCTTGTAAGCTATATAAATAAATCTGATGGAGAATTATTATTACACTATTCAAATAAAAGAAGTAAATAAAATCATTTCATTATACAATAATTAAAATAATTGTCATAAAAAAAGCGAAAAATCTGTTGAATAAGATAAAAGAATTTTTTTCTATGCCTTTACTTTTATTATTAATTGCAATTAAAAATAATAATCAATGCTTCTAGTTTAAGAAAATGAACTAATAAAAAAAAATAGTTTCTAAAAATAAATAAATTGGAAAATTAATCAAAAAATATTATAATTACAGAATGGATTTAAAAAAAAGAAAGAAAACTGGTGTTGAGGACGGAAATTAGCAAAGGGTATTTTTTTTTTACGCAAACTTTTTTATGTCTTTTAAAGTCCTACCTACTCTTTGGTTCTTTTTAGTATCTTCAGAAAACTTTTTTTTTTCATTTTTAATCAATAAAGAAATAAAATATTTATAAATTGATTAAATATTTGTATATACTCATAAATGAATAAACGTAAAATTATTAAGCACTTACTTCTCAGCACCACTTTTAATTTTGCTTTCAGAGTCTTTTTGAAACACTTGATGCCAACTAGGTGACAATAGTCGTTCGGGTAACAAAATATTATTTCGTCCACTCAATATTTCGTCACGGTTAGGTGATATTTCGTCTACATTACTGTGTCGCCTATAAAAATAAACTATTTCATTAAAATTATATTCGATAAAGAATAAATTAATTGACCATTATTCAGTTTCTAGTAACTAGTTATATTTTAAACGTTAGTTGAAATAATAAATGTGTTAATAAAGAAAGATTAGATCAAAACCACCACCTTTGTTCGTTACGTAAATTTTGTTCTTTGTTATATAATGGTGTATCCCAATCCACATCACTATCCGATGATGGACTAATAAATAATATCGCCAAGTGTTTACTGTTAATAATGGTTTAATATTTGCATGCATTTTCGCTTTATACAGCGATTAACATTATGCTTTACTAATGATTTAGATATTACCTTAGCATTTCATCTTTAACATGATTATAATAGGATGATGATGAATTTTTCAATGGTATTGGTTTCAAATCTCCACTACTAGGAATTGAACCCAATAATGTTGGAACAAGCAAAAAACCAGGTGGACGTTTATAGTTCGGTGATAATTTTTCAACTTCCTCCAATCGAATTCCACTTTTGTTACGTCTCAGATTTTTATGTATGTCCTGGTTAAGCATGTGAATCTAATTAGCGAATAATTTATTTATGAATCACACTTACGTAAATAAAAAAAAATAAAAAGATTATAAATAAAAACCTTAAAATTACTAACATTTTGTGAGAAACCAATTAATTCTAGTTGTTGATCATGTGATGATAATGGTGATATACGAGAAACAGGACTTGCAGAAATATCTTTACTGATTGCACCTGCATTGTGTCGTTGTGTTTTATAAAATCTTTGCAAAACACGATCTATTTCGTCGCTATTAAATCCTTCTTTTTGGAGTAAACGATTCGCTTCAGCTCGATTTTTGGCTAAGCAAATAACATCTTTGACTTTTCTTTCTAGTTCTGGACTCCATCGCTTCTTGCGTAGTGTGTAACCTCGGAAATCTGAGTACATTAAAAGATATTGCTTTTATTTTTAAATATAATTTTGAAAAAATATGCTAATCTACATACGGCTTTGAATAATAATAGCAGCTTTCTCTTGACGAAGATTTTCTTTTTCATTTTGCGGATGATGTATTTTTTGAAGTAGCTTAACTTTTACTAGAGCTTTCCTGGCTTTCTCATTATCTATTATAAAAAAAAGAAATATGAATACCCATAAGTGTATATAAAATTAAGATAAAAAATCGCACTAATTCTTTCTCGATTTAAACGTTCTCGTTCTTCCTTTAATCGATCCTGTTGCTCCTTAATATGTCGTTCTTCCCGTTCCTTCATTCGTCTTATACGCCTCCGTGTCAACCACCCTCTAACATGTTTCTGTAAAGTTAATGCACTTTGTGCAGCCCGACTTTTATGTTTTTTGTATTTAGTCTTTGCTAACCATCGACGCACGCATGCTTGAACAAGAACAACTTTCCTAACTTGTTCCTCGTACAGCTTTGCCAAAAATTCAACATGATAGTATTTTAAGAACACTTTTGATTTTCCCAATGCCCAACCATCCATTTTCAAACGAACCAGTAGAAGTCTGCAATTCTCTCTGTTAGCCATTACTTTCTCATTAAAACCGAAAGCGAGGAAGCAGTATCTCTTTAGGAAATCAGCAAAAGTCAAACGATGACTAAAACCATGTTGTCGTATGCGAATTGTTTCCAAAACGCCAGTACAACGTAATTGTTTTAGTACCTTTGTCGATTCAAATGTTTTTGGTGCTTTGGTATCGTTTGGTTTAATACAACGGACAAATTGTGGTGACCCGGCTACCATTTTTTGTAAAAGGTCCATCAATGAATAACGGAAATAGGTTGCAACGGTTTGTTGGGCACGCGATTGTGATGCTAGGCCGCGTGAATTATAACGCTCCTAAAATAAAAATAGTTTTTAGTTAAAAATAAATTAAGATTTTCAATTAAGTGGGGGAGCTTTACCTTAGTATCAATTTTAGTAATGTTATTTTGTCGGGATCCTGCTGAATCGTGAAGTGCTGAATATAAATTTCCCGTTTTTGTAATCGGACATTGAAACAAAAATCTAACCATATCATATTGACTTTGTCGTACTAATTGAATAACTTCAGCTGGTAAAAAATTTCGATTTTTCTCTAAAAAACCATCGGCCTGGTAAACAACACGTCCGGCAAAATGATGAATGGCAAAACAAATGGCATCCGATTTTGGTCGTATGTAGTATTTAGATTTAATGTTGTTATGACATTTTTCTGTTTAAATAAAAAACGATTACATTTATTGAAATCTTCAGTTTAATGAAAATAAATGTAAGTAAAATTACTTACGGATCAATGTTCGATCCGTAGCCCTTGGAAATCGGCTTTCTTCATCTAGTAAAGCTAATAGACCTAAGGGCCTACTTAGCAACATGTCTAAAACAGGTCTATTATCAGAAAACTCAACTAAATCTACAGGAATTCCCTCTGCCATATATTCCTAAAACACATTAAATTAATAAAAAATAATTATTTAAAAGCAGTGGGTATATATTTTTTATATCACTTTATATCAAACATAAACATAAACATACTTGTTGTTCCCATGTAAAAATGTGTTGATTGAAATAGTATTGAATTTGTTCATTTGCAATATTAATGCAAATTTGTTCAAATGAATTTCTCGGAAAGTTTTCAAAACCAAAAATATCTAGCAAACCTACAGCCAAATGTTCACTATTCGCTCGATTAAATACTAGTAGCATATTTATTTGATTAACCATCCAATCGAAGAGTCTTCCATAGAGCCCCTTAGCCATAGCATCTCTTGCAGCTGCTGCTTCTAAAACTGTATTATTTCGTGTTATAGTTTCGCCTCTGGTTACAACCGAATTAGATGTTAGAGCTTCTAACAATTCTCCAGCTTCAACACCTAATAGTCTTGCTACCCGATGCATGGGCGCCACGTCAACAACTCTAGCTTTATTATCTGTATTATCATTTGACACAACTTCACCAAATTCTATATCGCCTAAATTTAAAATTGCAGCTAAAACACGATTAACCGTATCAATTTCATCGTCTTTAAAGCCTAATACTTTGAAACAACCCTTTAATTGTTGCCACCGTTCGATATTCGATTGTGATGAATTGGTTGTTTTCGATAAGTAACGATGTTGTTCTCTATAAGCTGGATCTAAATAATAACTGCTCAATTTATTGTCATTTTCTAATCCATCATATAAATAGTAAAAAATATGAAAGTTTCCCTCATTGTTAGCCTGCTGTACAACACGACTATGTTCCAACAGATACACGGAAATTCTAGCTCCTGTGACCTTTCCGCCTTTGGTCATCGTTAGATCTAAATATTTTCCAAAGCGAGAACTATTTGAATTAATGCCAGTTCGAGCATTTCCAAAAGCCTCCATTATTGGATTAACTTGAAGAATTCGTTCCTCAAGATTTCTATTTGGCGCCTAAATCATTGAATTAAAAATGATGTCAATAAAATAATGAATTGAAATAGAATAATGAAGTCACTACCTTTCCCAAGTAAACAAGTTGTTTCAGTAACAAATTGGCACTCTCAGTTTTACCAGACCCACTTTCACCTGATATAACAATGGCCTGATTTTGCTTTTGATGTACCAATGCCTGATGCGCGGCATCAGCTACTGCAAATATATGCGGTGGATTTTCCGATCGCGATTTTCCAACATATCGTTTTTGATGTTGCCCCGTATATATACCCAAATTTGTAAATGGATTTACAGCAACCAAAATATCACCAATGTACGTATAGATTTGATTTGATTCAAATCGTTTTTGTAATTGTTCAACAATGGCTTCCTCTGACAACAATTCGAGAGAAGCTAATAAAAAAAAATCAAAATTGTATATACACATAAAAATCTTTTAAAACATTTGCATGCTATTGCTATACCTACCTAAATCATCCATATACATTTTCTGTGGTTTTGATTTTCTGTCCGATTTCAATTTTCCATGTTTAGTGGTAACTTCTGCCTGTCGATATGTACGGCCTTCAATTCTCTGCTTTTGAATTTCTTTTTTAAGTTCGGATCGGATCCTTTCAACTGACGAGGCAATTCCTGTTAACAATGGATGTCTGAGTAATTCTTTGGCAAATGGTCGCCTCTCCATATCCTTTACTAAACAATCCGAGATAAAATCACATAGTTCTGGTGAGTATGCTTCTGGCTTTGACAGAATTGGTGGTGGATTACGTGGTATTTGAAATAAAGCTCGCATTGGATGAATATCTGACATTGGTGGATCACCTTCAGCTAATTCAATTGCTGTTATACCTATAGACCATACATCACAACGCGAATCATATGATTGATCCAATTGTTGTTCACATGCTATAACTTCAGGTGCCTTTTTCAAAATTTAAAAAAAATTAAGAAATTAAATGTTTTGTTTACGCTTTAAACGAAACAGATAGTAGAAGTTTTGAAATACACAAATAAATAATGAAAAGACAGTAATAAAAATATAGAATCAGATAAAAGTTTTTAAAAGATCGCTTATTAGTTATTCGTTTAAGCATATTTACCATCCAATATGGTGTGCCAACGCTAGTATTACGTCTAGCCATTGTCGCTGCCAAATGTGAACTAACACCAAAATCAACTAATTTAACATGACCTTGTTCGGTTAATAATATATTATGACCCTTGACATCTCGATGCATACAATGATTTTCATGTAAATAAATTAATGCTTGCACTGTTTCTCGTAAAATATATGAAATTTGATTTTCCGTTAAACGTGCACCTCTACTTCTTAAGCCTTGAACCAAATCGGTGACTGATCCTCCCGTACATAACTGCAAATTAAATATCAAATTTCAGATGAAAAAAATAAATAAATTAATAAATATAATTATTAACAGCTTATTTCCACGTTTGTAATTTATTATTAAAGTTAATGCGATAAATATTTTACTGCACAGCGATATTTTTTTTAAAAAACATAGTTCCGTGTAAATGTTAATCGCTAAAATTTTATAAAAATAATGAATGACAAAAAGAAAAAAAAATCTTCTATACGGTATAGTAGGTATAGCGTAATAATAAAATGCTAGGATAGAAAAACGTACGTAAATGTATATGTAATGTAATTAGTTAGATTTCGTGTCGTAATTACATATATATATATATACCCAAGAGTAAATTATTGAATTTACAATTAAAATTGTAATTATATTCGCCAACAATGCATAACCTTTTTCTCTTTGCCTTTATGTTCACATATAACAACTTTGGCGATATTTAATTAAGTGTATCTTTCACTAAATTATGTTTATTAAAGAAAAGAAATAAAAAACAACAAATAAACTTTATGCTAATTTATACTGATTAGTGAAATGTATGTAGTCACAGTTACACATAACCCAATTTGATTCTAATTTATATAATTTTCATGAGATGATACATATCCAACATCTATCAACAATTTTATATAGCGTACAGATAAATTAAACACATATTATACCTATTTAAAAGTAATTAAAAAAAAAATGTGAATAAAAATTAAAGATAACATCTTTAATTAAATAATAAAAATAAATAAATAAATATAAATACAAATGGAACATACACACTTACCTCCATAACAAACCACAATTGATCGTCTTCAAAGCATGGCCCCTTTCGCAAAAAAATTCCCACAAATGTGGGTAAATTTTGGTGTTGTGAAAGATCACGAAGTACAAGATATTCTTCTTCAATTTCTTCTAAATTATCGGTAATTGTTTCTAATATTTTTATAGCCACATGCCTTCCAGTTAATTTGTCCTTTGCACTGTAAACTTCACCATAGGTACCTTCGCCGATAAGATCTTTTAATTCAAAACGGTCACCTGGCGACGAAAGTCGTCCAAAATCAATATGTTGCGATAGTCCAACATATGCTGCCATGTCACTATTGTAGTTATATATGAAAAAAATAAATAAAAAAAACTCATTAAACAAGTTAAAAATTTGCAACTATTTGGATGTAGAAACTATATAGTAATTTAATTAAAACATTAAACTTAAAATGTAGGCGACAAAATAATGTTAACTGTTTAATGAACTTCTTAAAAATGATCTTAAAAATATGTTAACACAAGCTTTTAAAATTATTTTTTTTACTTTTTATTCAAAAATTAGTATTCCATTTGTATAATCTTGCAAAGATTTAGTGAAATTGTGTACAATTATTTTACCGTCAGCACTATGATAATTTATTTCTTCAACTTATTTATTATACATGCAAAATGTGTTCAATGTCAACCTAATCTAATGTGTATTATAATAAATATACATAAAATTAAATGAAATGAAGTCTTTGTTTCCTATTTCACTTGCAATTTTCAGTCTATAACCTACTTAAATATTTGCTGATTGTTGAGAATTTTAATTAAATCCACGATAGGATATTTCTGTTGCTGGAGCTATTTTATTTTACGCAAAATTCTGTCATCCATGCTAATATATATAAGAAGCGTTGCAATGTAATCAATATCAATTGAATCGAAAAAGATCAATTGTATTCTTGAAAATTAATATGCTTTATATAAGTAGAGTTAATATATTTGTTAATTATAATTAATTAATAATGCGCTCCTTATTATATTTGAAATGCAGATTTTTCATAGGCACACTTTATTAATAATATTATTTGTAATATAAAATCAGTCATCCTACATTTTTCATTTATATAAAAAGTTCATTTATGCATTCGCCATCTCGAAATAGATGTTCAAAAGATTTAATAATTGAGTATATAATCATTAATAACAGCAATCGATTTATTACGATTCATTAAATATAAAGTTTTGATAATTTTATTTGCTACGATCAAAAAACTAATTAACTACATTGCGTATTATCGTTTCAAATTATTAAACAAAAAACATGAAATAACGAAGAAAAATTAATATGATTCAAATAATTAAATTACAAATAATAATAAGATGAACAGAAAATTATAAATATTGATATAAATGCAATTGTGATGCGTGAGAAAATCAAAGAAAATCCAAATTCTTAAAATATCTCGATAAAAAAAAACAAACAACGTTTTCACAAGCTCTTGTTATATAAACAAAAGATGATAATACATATTTAATACTCGCATACGATCAAATATAAATAATGATTAATTTTTAATTTCATAAAATTATTAATTTGGTATTTGATACATTTTTTTTAATTGTAGATTAATTAGCAAGCTAACGTTCTCTTTGCATGCATTTAAAATAAATCATTTATAAATTTTATAAATGAAATTGAATATAACATAATCTGGCTCAAGTAAATTTCTATTTCTATTTAGAAATCATGAGATAGTAAGTACAACTACCTAAAAGTACAGTTTGAATCTTTCAAAGCTGATTATGCTCAAATTATATAATATTAAATTATTAACTATATATGCGCAGAGTACAGCAAAAGATTGTATGAAATAATATTTACTGCATTACAAAAATAAAAAAGAGAAGAAAAAAGAACGAAAATGATGACAAAAAATGAAATTGTTACAATTGCATCCAGCATCCAACTCAATTATACATGATTTTCATTTCATTATTGCATTTAATAAGAAACATATAATTATATTCATGACATTGTCTGTCTGCCTAATTTAATAATACAGGATTATATGTACACTGAAATCGGTCAAGGACTTAATACTGTTTCGATCGTTGAAAATCGCTTTAAAATGTAGAGCACTTGTTTTGTTTACGTAAGAACTTAGATTTTTGTGAAAAATTCAGTTTTAAAATTTTGTCAAATTGAATAAATTATAAAACATGAGAATTATTTACCTTTGTTACAATGCAGAAGATAATTTTTGAACGATTGCAAAATTTTCATGCTTATTTTACCGGTAAATTATCAATTTAAGAATTCAGTGTTGTCACCAATTTAATTTATTTTTTATTTTTTAAAAAGTTAACAACAACAATAAAATAATACAAATTCAAATTTGCCAAAAAAAAAAGAAGAAAATCATGTGCAATCTTCATCGCACCAGCTTGAAAAAGAACAATAGGTAGCTATTTTTTTTTTTTTATAATTTTTACATAATATTTTTTTTTTGTAGGTTCGACCTTTTCAAGCTTAATGAACGTAAACTTTTTAAAATCACAACATATTAAAGATTAACTACTTTAATATTTTAAAGACATTTTAGGGAAACGTAAATTTTCTATATTTTTATACATAATTAACGCAATCAATAAGCATATCATAGAAAATAGTTTATACAATTGTGTATATAACTCTAGTTATATGTTTATATTGTGATTAGCATTAGAGTTTAACTACAAGAGGTGCTAATGGTAATTTTATTAATAATAAATAATAAAATTTAAGCAGTATAGCGTGATCAATTAAATGAATACAATTTTCACCATGCAAGAAAAATAAAATAGTGTGTTCAACGTTCTTTAGTACTACTCACCAACAATTATTAAAATTTAATTTATTCAAAAGATGTAATCGTTCGAGATTAAACAAATTATAACGATATTTTGTTCATCATCGCCTCTATAATGAATTAGTAGTTGTATTTTATATTTTGATTTATAGACTAGGGTGTTCAAAAAAAAAAAAAAAAAGAAAAAGTTTTTTTGGATTTCTAAACCCCTCCCAAATCCTGATGAGAAATATCGGAAAAAACATTTAGAACGAATTTTGGCGTCGATTGGTTGGTTTTTACCCTCCGTGCACCCTTTGGAAAAAATTATATTAGCGAACAAAAAGGGGGTCAATTTTGATGGGAGATCTTTACAAAAACATAAATAAAATGTTTTATAGCCATCGGTAAGAAAAAAATACTGCAATTTAAATTATTTTAATTTAAAATGTACCATAATTTTATTTAATGATATTGACCACAAAAAAGATTAACTCAAGTATACCCAATGTGTCCGTAAAAAACTCCCTTAAAAATTGACTCTCAACCCTCAACCATATCGACCCAAAATTTCGTTGTAATTGTTTTTATTATAATTCCAGCCAGGATTTGGTTTTGGGAGGGGTTTTGAAATCCAAAAAACTTTATTTTTTATACACTACGAATGATACAGCTTATTATATACTATTCAAGAGGGTATAATGAATGATTTTAGACTCAGTGATAGTGTTGCACTAGACCAAAAGGTTTAAAATGCACTAAAGTCTTTCAAAAATTTAAAAACATATGATTACAGCTTTAACTAAAAAAAATCAATCTGTCAATCGATACTATTTCATTTTTGTGAAGAATATTTAAAAATTAAATTTAAAAAAAAGAAACCTAAGAAAGCAATACTTTTTTTTTTTTAAATTTCATATAAATGAAGTAAGTATTTTGCATATAAAATACGCCAAAAATATAACATGGGATTTTTATAAGCATGTGATCTCTGATTTAATGTATGATCAAAGAATATATATACACTTTGTACAAAGTAGTACTTTTTTTAACTTTGTAAAAATTACATTATAACAATAATTGCACTATTTTTTATTTATTTACAACAACGAGTCTATTGACTGAGAGTTTAATACTACCCAGACTCACACAGATTCTCTTAATTTTAATTTTACTGGAAGATTTTACGAATAAAAATCTATTGGTTAACGCTAAGGCAGTTCTTATGGCAGCTGAAGTTTAAACATTTTGTACCATTTGTCAAATCTTAACTAATACGAAAATCTTATCTATATCGATGGCTTAATGTTAATAAGGCGTACCAACATTTTGCTGGCAAGCGATTATAATGCCTGTGCCCTATGTAATAAGGATCAAAATCGCTTGCCAGCAAAATGTTGATACGCCTTATTAACTTTAAGCCATCGATATACAAAAAGGAAAATAAAATTCTTCTTTTTTATTGCACAACTCAAAATCAGTTTTAAAAGGAAATTAATGTGAAAACTGATTAAGGGCCATTTTATTAATCGAGGTTTAACGTAATGTGAGTTTAACATTGGTAAAAATTGGGCGTGAATTTTTCGTATTCAAAATTACTACCCTAAGAATAGTTAATGTTTAATTTATTTTGAATCGTATAACAATTTTTTTTTTTTTTGTAATGTTTTCTATTTGCAACTTAACTCTGTGTAACTATTGTCATGCCATCATAAAAAAAATAATTACAAAAGACAGAAATTCTTTGAATTTCGAGATTATGTTTATTTTCCTATTGTACAAATTCAAAAATAATAAATTTCATAAGAATAATAAATGGTTATGGTCTTAATAGAATTTTGTAATGGCTCTTCGTCTATAAATTGTATTTGAATATAGATTTCTTTTGATTTCTTTGGGACAAAATGGAAAATATTTTTTTTTTTATTATTATTATTTTATTCGTATTTCTTTATATTGTTACCGTATCATGGAATAATATCATGTTTACTCATTATCGCGTGTTTATTACAAATAACAATAGACATTTTTTTTTTGTTGTTTTGTTAATGTTAAGAATTTTGCGCCCCTTCTTCTTAATATATTTATAATGGGAGCTGGTAGGCAGGTACGCACATAATGATTCTTTGTTTTTTCTTTCTTTTTCGCTTTTGTTTTGTTGTTGTTGTTGTATACTTTCAATTTATTTAAATAAACAAAACACTTCACATCACACATCAGATACCTGAAACGTGTAATACGCTTAGATATCACAATCGAAACTAAAAATAAAAAATAAAACGAAAGCAACAACAACAACAACAACAACAACAACAATACTGGAATCTAAATGATCTGTTAGCATGCAAAATAATTATAAAATATATGTTAAATGGGAACGCGCGCTGCCAAGATGTGCGAGTAAGTACTCAGTGACGATGATATTTATGGACATCGAAATGATGAATGGTAAACATTTTTCATGACGGTGTTAATAATATTAAATTAATAGTTTATAATTTGCACGTACAAATCGGTTTTATTATTGTCGGCCGTAATTGTTGTTGAAATTTTCTTAAATAATAATGATGATGGTAATGTAATGGTTTTTGTATTGAATTATATTTATCGATGATAGCCATCAAATAAAAAGCTATATAGTAAATGATGCGGGCGACAATAAAATTTACTTATTCATCACTATATAATGCATTCATATTCTACACCACAACAGAAATTTTTCTTTTAAAACTGAACAATCGATTTTAAATGTATCTTCTAGCCTCGTTTTAAATGTACTGATGGTCTATCGGTGTTATATGATGAAACAAGTCTACATATTTTACTACATGTTAATATTAAGCCATTGTTATATTATTATGAATTTCTTGTACATTATTCATTTAATTGGATTAGGAATACGTATACGTATATTCTCGGTGTATTTACAAATGTACGCGGCACCATAAAAAAAATAAAATAATAATACACATTTGCAATTGAATTTGAAGTAGCCAAATTGGTATTTAAAATACATGTAACTAAATAAAATAAAGTGTCTATTATGGTGTAATATTATAGATAATTGAATGCTTTTGTCAATTTCTATTGATTTACATATTTAGATTGTTGTATTTAATTTAAAATTAAATCATTTAAAAGCAAATCAAGGTAATTTAATAAAAAAATAGAAAAAAAAATCTATCAAAAGAAATAATTAATAAATAATTTATTGTACAATAGATTTTAAAATTGGTTTTTATTTATTTAGTTTTAATATAATTTAAATTATAAAATTACAAATTATACTATGTAGCCCGCCTCATAGTAAAAAGTTAAAACAACTTATAAGCAACAATTTGTCACTTAACGAATTACATTTACTAATTTATTTATTTGTTGTATGAAATAATGTTAATTTTGTTTCTAATGCTTCCAACGCTGGTTATATCGAACATTAAAAAATTGTTTTGTGTAGAAACCATAAAAATAATATTTACTTGAACAATATGGGTTGATGGCTTATAGTGTACTGTGTTTGTACTTACCATTACTATAAAATGTCAAATGCTAGTAGATTCGATGTTAATGCAATGGACTAAATATTTGAGGATAGTTTATTGGTTTATGCACATATTGATTGTGGTAAAAAAAAGATAATAACATTTTTTACAATAAATATAAATTTATTTTCTATATTTTACGTAAATAATTTTTTTTTTTTAGTTCATTTTCTCTTTAAAAATTATCAATAAACAATCACCTAATAATTGTAAATGTCACTAAAATGTCTTGTTGTGAAAATATGTAAGGTCATTATCCCATATAGAAAGATATCGTGAGAATTTATGATGAGAATTTATCATGCGAATTAGCGTAACATCTAAACGGTTGCTCGTACAGAGAAAAAAAAATTAAATGAAACTTCACCTATTTTTAGAGACGAACATTTTCGTTATACAAAACTTCTCTGTACGATTCACTGTTTAGAATTTATACCAATTCGTATGTTAAATTCTCAACATAAATTAATTTTTCTTGAGAATTACCATGCGAATGGGCTTAACTTCTAAACGATGGATCGTATATAAAAAGTTTGTATGAGAGAAATGTTCGTCTCTAAAAATAGGTGAAGTTTTATTTCGTGTTATTTTTTGTACGAGCAACCGTTTAGAAGTTACGCCAATTCGCATGATAAATTCTCACGATATCTTTCTATATGGGATAACGACCTAACAAAAATGTTTATGGAATAAAACAAGCATCTAAACTAATTTCTATGTCTACGTCTATTTCTCCGATTATGTTAATAAAATATTAATAACCTTTCAAACACAAATCTATCAGCATATAAATGCTGTCAAAGTTTAGACAAAGAGAAACGAATTCAATTTGCTCTACAATATACTTACATAATTTAAGTTTTCGAATCAGCTAGTCTTATTTCAAAAAAGTATTATTTAAATATTTTATAGTAGTAATTGTGATTGTCAGAAATTATTGAAAATTATGGCTTACGAAGTATTAGCAATTGTTATCAGCTTAGTTCAAGTTAATCGCTCAAAGCAGTTTTCAATTTATTTTGTACAATTACGATTTACCTGAAATAGTGAAGTGTATAACTAAATACATTCAACTAACTACATGTGGACTATATGATATATATATATAATATCGATTCCTGTTACATATTGTGATCTGAAATTTTACTTGCCATTAAAACAGCATGTATTTTATTAGTAAATCGCTGCAGGTAGAGTTATTATAATAATCGGTATTCGGTAGTATATGCAAGCTCAATATTTGTAATATGCGGTTATATAATAAAATAGAGAATTTTAAGATTCATCGAAATATTATTGCGAATATTTGTTTAAAAAAAAAAAAATTAAACATCTATTGCATATTAGGTTAAAACTATAATTTCAAAGATGGAAAAAAATACAAAAAAAAAAAAAAAACAAAAACCATAATGGATATAAGAATCGAATTGTTATAAAGCAACAGACAATTAAAAATAAATCTAAAATTATAGGGGATTGCTACATATAATCAATTTTTTATAGCCTTAAATACAAAGCATGATTTCAAATATTATATATCTTAAAGATTTAACCTTGACACAGGTATCTGATTAACGCATATACCAATAATTCGAGGTGATGAGCACCGAATATTTCTAATACACAAGAAAACAAAAATAAAAATAATATTATTTTCGTATTCCTATGATTAATATAAAAATTAACGCAATCAAACATAAATATATAAATAAATATATATTTATATATACTTAATAATCAATATCTAAAATCTATTATAATAGCCAAAACGAATGAAAAACACTGGTTTTGTAGTTTCGATACAAAGAAACTCTTAAATAATTAATTTTAATTGATGTAATTTTGATTAATAATCATTTTTTCTGTTTGAAATTATGAACATTATTTTATAGTTCAAAGTAATCAAATTTTCGAAATCAAAATTTTTTATAATGAACCTTATTCATTGATATGTGAGAATATAATAAATATCTATGAAAATATTTAATTTAAAAATATATATTTAATATCTCACCCATTCAAAGTTTAATATAGACAGTCGAAAATCTTAGCAATAATTTTAATTCATATAGGTTTTCATTTTGTGTCGGTTTTATTTTATTTTACTTTATTTTTTATGCTTTATTTTTTGCTTTGTAAATGCGAAAATATATTTTTTTTTTTTTTAGTTATGAGCAATTTAGAAAATAAACAAGAAAAAATTCCTTAAATTGCATTAAAGAAAAAAAGTCCAATTAAATTTAATTTAAAATATAGATAGGTAGGAGGTATAAGTAAAGTATGGCCATATACGCCTTACACCATGCATGAAAGTTTTGCATTTTGTGTGATTTTTTCTTATATAGATATTACCTAGAGCAAACCTATATATGTAGAAATGAATTTATATGAAAAAGTAGTATGTTTTGTGTAAGAAAATATATTTTTAACTATTAAGTAAAAACAATTCATTATACTTATTTCCTTATTATTAAAAAAAAAAAACTGTTCGTTTTTTAAGCAAAAATAATATATCGTATCGAATTAGTTTTTATATTAAATATTGTTTATGCAATTTATTGTGTGAATAAAATTAATATGGTAAAGGAGTATTCAATTAAGTATTATTGGTATTTTGTTATATAGTTGAACAAAGACTAAATAATAATATTAATATATGCGGATCGAAGGATGCGATTAACGAATTTATGTGAGTAGTAATAAATTATGTGGTAAGTAGGACAATATTGAATATATATAGATTGAAGACTAAAATTTTTAATGGAAACTACATCGATTGCAAATGCATCTAGTTTCATCCTATACAATTTTAAATAAACGTTGCTGGAACCAATACAGCAATCTTTAACTTGTAGCGACATTAAAGTTAAAACAGAATTTATAATTTGAAAAAATAATCGTTTATATATTAAACTGTCCCAGAAAAAACACTTTTTCGAAAAGTTAGGCTCTCAGAGCATTTTCTTATCCCTCTATACACTCCAAAGTAATGGAAACAAAATATTATCAAAAAAAAAGATTTTTTTAAAACGCTCACCATCAATTTGAAAACTGAATATGAGGTGTTTAATTTTTTATGCATTTGTTGGCATATTTACCTCAAAATATCATCCAGGATTCTTACGAATTTCATTAAAATTGAATGTATTGGAGATCTAAATTATGTTGTAGCATTCAAGAAATAACTTCCAAAGGAAGGTTCTTATGAAAAGAAAAAAAACATCTATTAGAGACTTCCATTATTTTTTGGAGACGCAACTTTTCTCCGAGGCCCCAAAAAAAACTTTTAGTGTAAAATTTTTAAAAATAGAATGAAAATCTTTACTGAAATGGCCATAACTTTTTCAAATCTTGACCGAATAAGTCCATCAAGAAACGTTACTTTGAAGTGTAATATTATAAGAAAATGTCCTGAAAGCCTAACTTTTCAAAAAAAAAAAATTTTTTTTTGGGACAGTATAATGTATATAATATACTAATGAAAGATCTTTTGACAAAAAATATCGAATAATTTTTCAACAAGCCGATGTAAAGCTTAATTTATATTAAAACAAGTTTACATCAAATTCGATATTTCTACATTTATACATAACTCAAGCTTTTTTTTTCTTGTCTTGTTAATTGTTTGGGAGAGACGTAAACGTAAGAAGAAAATCACCAATAAATCAGATATATTATATGGAAAATATTTAAATGAAATGCAGCTTAAGTTACTTTTCGGTAATCTTTATAGAATATTGAATAAACATTGTCCACACAGTGAAATTAATATCATTATTCATTAAGTTAATAATGTGATTTAGGTAATTTATGAAGTATACGCATCCCCAATCTCTAATAAATTTATAAATTCGATAACAAAATAAGACAATAAAATAAACAAAATGAAATCAATATCAAATTAATTTTTATTTGTCCTAAGTATATATTATTGAAAATATTTAAATCAAAACCAAATATAAATAAATGAATCTTTTTATTCTATTGTTAGATTAAAGAGATTAGCTTATTTTCGCCATACCCATATAGCTATTTATTTAGACAGTTTTTGGATAGTCTATATGCATGGAGAGAAATGATCTAAACCTCCGCGAAGGTAATTTATCTTTTGTAGGAGTGATTTTTATGATCAACCATCATATGCGTATTTGTAGCAATTATACACTTGAAGAGAAATTATATTTATCCATCAGAACGAAAATTAACTACCTGGATGGTTAGCGTCAAAATACTTTCTCCCGATGGTAGATTTTACCCATAATTAAGTAGAATATACTATCTTATACCTCTGTCTATCTACCGACCTATTCTAAAATATTGAACCAACAAGCTTAAAAGTCGAAACTTTGGAACATTTATTATCTACCGATTATTGAATAGAATAAAAGCTAAAACATATATTAATCGAATATAAAAAGAAGAATGTTTTTTTTCAGTTGCCTATTTTTTAATGTTAAATAATAATTACAAGTTTTTCTTTGCGTTGTAACCGGATGTAGGCTATTAAAAAATTGAGTATATATGCCTATTATGTTAACTTTATATACTTATTTGAAAGCCAAAATGTAAAAAAAAAAAAAAAAATTTGTATACAGTTAAAATTGGTTTAATGTATGTTTATTTGTAGGTACATACTTTCAAAATTATCAATAATGCATAATAATATAAAAACAGCAATCATGAACACCGCATTAAATAAGAAAGAAAGAAAAAAAAATTGAACGAAAATAATAATAAAAAGGTTCTAATTGAATATGAGCTTGTTATTTATACTATGCTTAAAAGCATTTTTATAAGCCTCTCTTTTTATATAATAATCGTTTTCAAATAAAATCAATGATTTTTTTTTTTGTAATTGATTGAAAGTTGTGAAGAGAAAACTTCATATTGATTTTCAATTCAAACCAATCGTGTTATACACCACATTTTATTTTGTTTGATTATTACTTATGTTAATTTTGCCATCTTTGCAAATTGATAACACGATAATTGGTTATAGTTTTTATAAATTAATTATAAAATCGATTATTAATACCTACTATTTGTGTTATAAGTATAACGATATTATTTTTGCTTAAAAAAAAAAAGAAACCTATGTACAAATATAATATAGATATAGCGAGATTATAAAGAAATTGCATTGGAGTTTAGATATTTTCAGGCATGTCAATTTCTGAGTGTATTTGTAATTGTCAGCAAAATAAATGATAAATAACATTTAACATTAAACATTAAAGATTAAAGTATATACATTTTTTGGTTAAAGTATAGAGAAAAATATTAGATTTATCATTTTGTCTTACAGTTTTATTTTTATTAATTTTCACACTATGTTCTCTATTTTATTATTATTATATCGTCAATCATTTCCATATTTTGTTGTAAATATATAATTCAAAAGTATGCTTTATGAACAATTAATTAATATTTAATTATTATCTGCAATAAAATACATAATATGAGACTTTTATGACTTTATTTTATATCAAATAATTCAATCGTATCTTTTTGTGATTAATGAATATTTAGTATTTTTGAGCCAAAATCGAGTAATGAAAATATTAGTAATTCTTATTCAAAGAAATAAGCCATATAACGACTAGCTATATAGGAATATTACCCCTTACTGAGTTTTAAAAATAAGAAAAAAATGATCTCGGTTATAATACTGAAGAGAACTCTCACGTTTTCGTTTGGAAGTAAAGACCCATTTTTTCAGCCCTCACGTGTAGTAAAAAAAAACAAATTTACCTCGCCACCAGGCTTCCAGGTATTGTTTCAATTTGCACCTTCAGGTATTCAATCAAATTACTACTAAAAATTGGTAATTATTGTCACATTTCCGTGGAATGTTTCTTAATAAAAATAAGCATTAAATAAGATAAATAAATATTCGAGAGTATTATTACAATATATTAAACTGAAAATTACAATGTGTAATACTTACTCGATAATTAAGGATGTAATCAACGACACGAGGCATTTTAATTTGGTGTCGCTGTAATTATCTATAATGCATTTCGGAGCTTACTATATAGTAATGAAAACCGATGGATAGTCTATCGAAATATTTACTACTTTAATTTTGAACTTAATCTAAAAACTAACTAACAAAAGCAATTCATTTATTTGTATGAGAAATGTTTGCATATTGATTTAATTTAGTTAGAACCTTAGAATCATTTAAAATACAATTTACTGAAGAAAAAGGCCAATAGATTTCGAAACGTTGTCAAAACATGAGTGAAAAGTAATAGAATTAAAAATCATATACTGACTAAACATGAAAAAAAAAATACCTATTTTATAAAACTAATAAGGTATCAAAACAAACAACAAACAAGCAACTAAAAGCATAATTTTGAAAATTAGGGACATTTAACTTCAAAAAATTATTATTTATTTTAAAAATGTAAATTTGAGTTATTTTCTAGTAATCACCAAACATTCGTTCAAAACTTATTATTATTATTTTTCCAATTAAATTTAATAATTGAAGATTTTGAATATTTTTCGTACAAAAATCAACATTCAAAATATTATTGAGGAAATCGGTCAATAACAAAAGATCAGCAAAGACTGCTAGGAAACTAAACGACGCAAAACTTCTCTACACACAATATTTTATAAGTTTTAATTAGTTTGTCATAATTTTAAAATGAAGCCACACCGACAAATAATTTGTTTTTTTTTTTAGCATCACAATATTTCTTTTAAATAGAAGTCAACAAATTTGTAATATAAATAAACGATACAGTGAATGAAAAAGCCAATTATACATTTCTTTTTATTCTGTACTTTTTAAAAGAAAAAGAAATCGAATAATTGCTTTGATTGTTATTTATTTATACGATTGTGTTACAAAAAAGACACTATAAAAATTTATTGTAGAATAAAAAATGAAAAAAAAAAAACCCAAAGCATAGAAATGAAAAATGGGACAAATATGCTCAATTTATGTATATCACGCGTCGACATCAACAAGTGCCGATGTTCTTCGTTTTTTTATTCTTCTTGTTTTTTTTTTTTTTTATTTTTGTATTATTTAAGTTGTTCGATATTTTTGATTAAACAATATATATTTTGAGACATTCTATTTTCTTTCTTTATTTTATTTATTATGGAGTTTCTTTTTTTTTATTATTTTTTAAATTATAATATTCTCTCACATCTATAGCTTTATAAACCACAGTCGAGATTTTGTATTCAAAACGTAAAAAAAATAAAATAATAATTCATTGTTCATCATCAGATTGTTCTCTTTCTATATAAATTATTCTTTTCTACCCACTTACATCTACTTTTTGTATTCTATTTAAAATTTCTATAATATGTTTTTTTTTTTTATGGATCAAATGAATTTCTAATGCTAAATGCATTAATGCATGTAATTTGAGTAAATGGACCTACATTTTCACACATATATATATATATTTTTTATTTTTGGTTGTGTGCTAGCAAACAATAACAACGAATTGAAGAGAACAAATAAAACCAAATAATAGAACATTAATATGCATTTAATGTGATATTTATTTGCTTCTCATAAGCTTATAAATATTTTAGCAACATTTAATTTAACTGAACTGATTTTTAGGTTCAATGTAGCAATTTTTGACTTTTGGCCAGCAATTAATTGTATAAATGAATGTAATTTGAGATTTGAGGCGATACAATAACACTTCTTCATATTGTTCTGAATTAAAGCAAATAGCAATTGATGTTGTCACACAGATGTTGTTTAGAGAAATATTAATAAATAAATTAAAATTTCAAATTTATATATCAACTGATTAGCGTGATATATTTCTTAAAAAAAAACAACGTAGTTTTGGCAAGAAAAATTCACTGAAAAAATATTGTTTGGAGATTCGTGCGTGCAACATTATATCATTTTTTTTTGTGTATACATTATAGAATTGAAAAATACTAACTGAGTTTAATCTTTGAATTATATTCTCATAAATTTATTCTTATACTATTCGATTAATAGTAGATTGCTCTTAATATATGTTTGTTTTGTACTGTAAGAAGTTGAATAATGAATTTTCATTAGATTAAGAAGCATAAATAACATTGATTGCATGCTAAATTTTGTTGAGATCGTGAAATACTATATTAATTCTTTACCAAGTTAATGAACTCGATTGACGTATATTTAATAAGATATCTGTGCTTTAAGTTTCTGAAAATTGGTTTTCAGGCTGATCTTGTTAATTGGATAAAGTCAAGCCTAACAAACAGAATTCAAAAAGTAAAGTTCGGTGGAGTATTTTCAGATAAAATTTTGGTTAATTCGGCCATTAGACAGGGTAGCCATTCTGGGCCATTATATTTTATACTATTTATGAATGACTTTTACGCAATATTTCATAACGGAATTTTAGTGATATTTTTTGCAGACGATGGTAAATTCTCCAGAGTTATAAAAAATCAATCGGATAATTTTAACTTACAAGATATTTTATATAAATTCAACGAATCATCTACTCCTTCATATCGATAAATGTAAGAGTATTTCTTTTCTGGAAGTTGCTTATATATAGCTAATCTCACACAAAAAAAATGAAAATAATAATAATTTTTATTATATTTTGATTAAATAATATTATTTAATATTTTTCTCGTGTTTGTTGCCAATTATAAAACTATTACTTAAGGTTTAAACAATAATTTATTTGATTTTTTTTTCTTCTTCCTAAACTAACATTAATAATATGTTATTAACACCATAATAGCCTAACTATATACACATTTCATATGGAATAGAAAGGCAAAAAATGAACAAGAAAAATTTGAAATCTTTATTATTTATTTTCTTAAATTTTTTTTATTAATTTAATTATAGATTTTAAAAGTGTTGTCTGTACACAATATACTTAACAATATTATGATGAATGTGAATGGACCAAAATATTATATTATTTCGAGATATAATTGCTTTCTCGCTTGTATAATATTTGCCGGCTAATTTTTGTTGTTTTTTTTTTAATTTTAATTTTAATTTTTATGTTTAATTTGTATTGTTTTAAATTCTTTTAAATGTTTGCATTGTTGCTATTGTAAATTATGGTGAAGTAAACATTTGTGAAAAGTGAGAAAAATAATCAAATGGAACTTTTTAAACTTTTGTTTCTTTTATTTTTTCAATTTTTTATTTTTTTTGTTTATATTATTTTATTACAAATGCAAGAGGTGTTCTTGATTTAATACCTTCCTTCCTAACTTCAATGCATGATTGTTTTGATGTATTTAATTGATATTTTTATTTTATTTTTTTCTTCTGTTTGTTTCAATTTCTTTGTTTCCTGAATATAATTGCATGCTGGAAATTAATAAATAATTATTTTTTTTTCTTTTACGCCTTCGTCAGTTCGACCTTTTTTTTTTTGGTGAGAAATTTTATGTTGCGATTTGGTCTATTGAATTTTTAATTATAAATACCTAAATCCGCATTCAATTGTAACCTTTCAGCAGATAGTTAAAATATTTGGCTTAATAATATTTTGTAGTATTTTTTCTTATGTTTTAACTATTTGTACATTGTAACACAGTTTCTTCCAGTTTGCTACAATTGCACGAGTGCCACACATACCTACATGATAATCCATATACATAAATATCGCACTGTAATAAAAGAATTTGTTGTTATACAATATTTCTAATTATGGTTCAAATCACAAGTTAACCATAATAGCGGCATTATAACAACGAAAACCTTATACATAATTTGTATATTAAACTAATTGCATGTAACGTAATAAATGTACTGTATTATGCTGGATCTAAATCATATGTGAATGAATACATTGATCAATTGAATGACTACAGAGAAGTAGAAAAAAAAAGCAGAATAAAAAATAAATGTAATAAAAAGTACACAAAACATAAATATCTCATAAATCTCATAAATAAAAATAACGCGCTTCAATAATATTATACATACATTAACGTTTTGTATTGAGATTTTTCCATATAGCTGTAGTTGTAAACTATTTTTAAATACGCTTCTTTAATCATCACAATGCATAAATTATGTTCGTAGACTTTACAACAACAACAAACGTATAAAATATACAAATAAAAATAAATATCGCGACTACTTCAATTAATTTAAATTGACCAATTATGTAATTCTTTTATATTTTATTTTTTTGTTATCATTTGTGGTTATTTTATATAACCTTCCATAAATACTAGCGTTTAAATTAGTTTATTCATCTTGCATAGCGACTAACAAATTAGTTCATATTAAAGAGTTCAGAAATTATAATTGACCATAAACAGCGAAAAAAAAAACCTAAATGTAAATCAAAGAATGACTTCCGTACTTCCGAAATACATCATCATCAAAAATAATTATCATCATCATCGTCATCATTACATCTCCTATGAAATATCATTTTTTTTTTTAAATTTTACATTGATATATGACAGCTATCATGATTCATGTGAGCAGATCGCGGTGACAGTTAAAATCTCGGTTAAAATGTAAAAAAAAAAGTTTCTGGAGGGCAAACAAACATATGTTTATGTATAAATATCTCGGAATTTTGTTCGAAAAATGAAAAAGTGCTGAACCGACTTATAGGAAACCGATCCCAAGGAATCCATTTTTAATATCTTCGATGTTCTCAGGCAGCTTGTTAAAGGGGCTGTAGTGCAAAATTATACAAAATATTTTTTTTTTGTTCTGCAGCAACCTCAGTGAGATGCCTAAGAACTTTGAGAGTATTAAAAAATAGAAATCTGTTAATAAGTACGTAATAATTCGTTTTGTTAGTTTTTTAATTCTTCATCTAAACAAATTATCTAATTATCAAAACAAAACAAAAATCGTAAAAGTATGAAATAAATAGAAAAAAATATTGCATTCGATGAAGAATTAAAAAACTAACAAAACGTATTATTACGTAATTATTAACTTCAGATTTTTAATTTTATTTATATCTGAGAAAAACTTCTTTATCCCATACAAATAATATAATTTTTGGAACTTGTATTTCATTGTATCATGTTTGGAACTGACATTTGGGCAGCTAACAGTCTGACTTTTGTAGTCTATTACCCGTGTTTAAAATAACAACCCTTGGCTTACGAATTTTAATAAATAAAAATAAAAACTTTTTTGAGGTATAATTCTGCTCTAATAGTAATTAACACCAAAAGTTAAATAAACAATTTCGCTCTATTTAAGGAATAATTAAAATTTAAAATATTTTATTTTTTCGAATTTATAAATGAATTGCAACCGTTTGGATGCAGCCAATTCGTTTGTATGTTGCCAAATTTATGTGTACTTAACCAAGAAGAATTTTAAATTTTTATATCAAAACTAGAGATGCCGCGAAACTGGACTTTTGAATATTCGGCGTAACCGAAACCAAAAATTAAACACCCAGGAAAATTAAAAAAAAAAACCTGAAAAAATCTAAATCCTCAAAATTTGTGTAAGGAACACTTTAAAGAAAATAAAAAAAAAAGAATACTTAGACTTTTAAAATGTAAGGCGACATAGCATTAGATGATAACAACTAAGATTTATGTTCTTAATCGACCATATTTCATAAGATATTGATTGGTCAGACCAT
>JAABKK020000248.1:0-31050 GCA_011634745.2 Catotricha subobsoleta
GAAAATATCAATACACATACTTCTCTATTTAAGAAGAAAAACTGCACGAAAAATCAAAATGACAATAACAATACAAATAGCTTGAACGAGGCTCTTGAGCGATGCTTATATCCCGAAAAGAGATCGACACGGGCCGGCCCGCACTTTTTAGAGGAATAATTTGCCGTTCCAGATCCATGATCAACAGATGTATTTCAAAAAAATTCCAGTTCTAACTGGAACACATAATAGGAAAATCGGGCCAAAAATTAAGAGAGCTCCAATTTTCCGCGGTATTTTTTAATCAATTGTTGGGAAGTGAAGACTTTTTTTTCCGCTGCCTTAAATTGTTTTTTTTTTACACCAATATACCCCGCCCCCTAGGAATCAAAAGCGTGCGCACCTCTGCTTGGAGCTGATGGTGATCAAGTACACCACTTCATTTATTTAGAAAGACTGCAGTAAAATATGGCTAATAACTACCATAACACAATTTTTTATTTATTTTTTTTATTTTGTGATAAATCTTGCCTTTTAATTCTCACCAATATTTTGTGAATACATATTAAGTAAAAATGCAATAATGTTATTTAGGTGTTATGTTTTGTTAAATTTTAAATATAGCTACAGCAGTTATTTACAATGAATTGTGCATTAATTATAGCTAACGTCAAATATAGTAGTAGGAACTACATTTTTTTGAGCGTAGCGTACAGAGCACCCAAACGTGCAAACGGGGGATGTCACCCCCCCCCCTGATATTTGAAAAAAATATTACCCTATGTCGATTTTGCCGAAAATAGTATCTTTTTTAAGTTTTTGAACAGAAAATAGAATGTTTTTTAAGTTTCACCCTACCTCGATTTTGAACAATATAGTATTTTTTGTAGATTTGAAAAAATTACTCCGATTTCAGAATTACCCAATCTCGATTTCTAAAACGATTTGCATACAGCGCGGTTTTTTTCGCGGTGTTTTGGAAGAATTTTGAGGAATTTGGAGGAAAGAGTATATTTTTTTCACTTTTCCAAAATACCATTTGCATACAGCGCGGCTTTTTCCGCGGTATTTGTTTATTATTTATTTTCGCAACTTTATTTTGAGGCCGTTTTGCAATCGTCGATGAAAAAAAAAGAAGAAGAATTTACCCTATCTTAATTTTTCAAATGTACCCCTCCCTGAAATCAAAAGCGTGTGCATCTATGAGAGTACCTGTTAGTTGGGCACCTTGGTCTCTAAAGCATTCATTATTAGAGATACACCTCGACCACAAATTGGGTGCAAATCGAAGTTAGCCGAAGTAGTTTCGTCCATGCAAATTGATGTTGTCACAAAAACCACATATACATGAAACTTACTTCGGCTGTTTGTATTTAATTTATGGTCAAGAATCGAGGTGTATCACAAAAAATTAAGAGAATGAAATACATGATTAAATGAAATACAACATACACAAACTTACTGTGTAAAGGGTTTATTCATTTTCTTAATTTTTTGAGACTTACAAATCTTACATACATATACGATATACCTATATAAATACTTATATCATTTGATAACATGCTCTTTAATATAGAATTCCAAAAAAAAAAATGTACTTATAATACGGGAAGAATTTAGCACCTCCAGTCCAGATGATGGCAGAAAATAAAAGTAGAAATTCGTGATTGGTGATTTTAATAATATGGTAGTATGTATAGTGTACGCAAGTAAAAAACACACAAATTTGTGTATATGTATGAGTGGGCATAAAATAATATTCTGTTGAGCAGAAATTGAAATCTCTGCCGCATCATAATTTAATGCAAAATTTATATCTTTTTTATTGTAATTTGTGAATAAAAAATGTATAAAATAATATTGAAAATTAATTGTGAAATTTATAATGTACCTACAATGAGTAGATAATATAGTAGCATACAAAATATTTTAAATTGATAAAATCAAAAATCAAAACTTTAGCATTTTACTAAAAACCCAAACATTTCATTTTCTGGTCTTATTTTCAGTCGTCATGTGGATAATTTTTGCACTTAGGAATCAATCATTTGCTGTCATCGGTAGATCGGCCGGTATACTAATTTTTATTATTTATGTGATTAAATAAAATATTATTCGAGATAATGCAATCTTTATATTCAAATTTTTCTGTCGTGTCATTTAATGAATCAATGACAAATCTCTTTTCGATACATAACTATTTAAATAAAAAGAATATGGATGATTTATTTTGTTAAATCATATTGTATCAGTGCATTATGTTTCATATTCGATGTCATGTACCCACCAAGCTACAACTTACATAATATTTTATATATTAAATATTATTGGATATTATTTTATATTGCAGCGATCTACAAATTACAATCGACCCCTATTCCTTATATATGTTGTGTATTCCATTTATATTTTCCATGTATTACTAGAACTGAATAAGTAAATGTATTTTATATTTTATCCATCATAAAATTTATAAGTATTACTTCCATAAAAAAAAAATGCATCTAACTAAGTATAGGTTAATACTTGTACCTTGAAAACATAATAAACTTCACTAAAAATAAAAATCATCTGAGTTTGCCTCTTCAATATACCCATTATCATACTTTTGTTGCCACTAGCTACACATATAACGCATATCGGTGCGAGCAGGCCTATCGCCAGCAATAAAGAATTATTTTTTTTCTTCTTTTTTCTATTTGGGGGTACAATAATAAATACAATCAAAACAAAACACTGCAATACAGAGTGCACGCACAATACATAACCAACTTTACACATCTACGCACCCAAAAAAAAAACATAAATAAATAAATAATAATAATAAGTATTGAAGAAAAATAAAAACTCATAGTCTCTGAAATATAATAGGCCCATGCACTATACTTTTTCTATTAGTGTAGTTTGGAAAACAAACGGGAAATGTAACAACATCGAGGATAGCTATTTGCTAACAAAACATATAAAAATCAAATTTCACACAAACTTTTATTTTATTATTATTATTATTTTTTTTTTTTTTTTAAATTATATTTTTTTATAAATGTTTTAACGGAAAAGACAAAAAATAATTAAAAATGAGTTTTTGTTGAAAAAAAAAAGAAAAAGAAATACGATAGCACCGAGGCAGGTACGGATAGAAATTTTAAATATCTATTTGAGAAGTAATGAGACAAAAAATACGAGATACTCAAATTTATGTTCATAGCCGTGTAAAAAATTAGTGCTTGTTTTCAGTAGTTCTATGAAAACCATAATCTTATCTGTGACGAAAAAAGACATTTTAAAAAAAAAAAAATTATAATATTCCAGAACGATTTTATATAAAATTTAAAAATAGTTTGAAAAAACTTTAAAATAAACATTTTATTTTATGTGTAATACTTATTCTGTTGGTTAAATATTAAAGGAAAAAAAAACGATATAATCAGTTCTATCTATTGGATATAAAACGAGAAATAATATACAAGGCGATTCCAAAAATCTAAAAGGTAAGTGAAAAAAAAATTCATGTTATTTTTCTTTGAGAAAATTCACTTTAAACGAATTGTTTAACATTTTTAAGATTTGTTTGTTAAGCATTATTATCACAGCAATTAAATAATTTGGTATAGAAGTCGTCGTGAATTTTTACTCATAATTGAATCTAGAAAAATAACGGTACTCACTGACCAGAAGTAAAACTGTAATTTCAGCATTTGTTTTTTTTTTTTGGATAGAAAATATTTGCATTAAACTAATTTATTGAAATTAAGTACATAACTTATGATCCTTATCTGTTCTTAAAACCAAAAAAAATTAACGTGGACAAATGTTCTTGGTCCAACATGCACATTTTTAAAATAATGTATGTCGCTTTCGAGCATCTTAAAAATATTTTTTCTGAATCTAAGCTTTTGAGTTTGGTTGAAATTTGAGAGTTCGGTCCTTTGTACCTTGACACAAACATGCTATCTTCATTACCTACGTAGATTTACCACAGTAATGTATTTTGTGCCTTTCCATTACCCGGGTAATATTAAGGTAACATTAAAATATACAAAAAATTGATTTGCAGTTAAAAATTTCAAGATGCTGTAAATCGCCTATTGTTATATTCAAGAAAAGAACAATTATATCTGATTATTGTCAATGTCATGCAATTTGAAGTATTAGTGGCGAACTGGGAAGCTACCAGCCTCACCGGAAAATGATCGCGCGGCACCATTTCGATTTCAGAGTGTGAGAGCAAAAAAAAACAACAGGCCTTCACTTTTGTCGTAAATAAGGTCTATATTAGAGATCTCCGGTCTGTTTATATGACTAGTCCGCCCCTGTGAAGTATTGAATTCAAAAATATATATCCTATGTAAAGTAATATTAGTAGGCGCTATATTTGTATCATAATCATATTAAATAATATTAAAATATCAATTATTTCAACAATAAAAGGTTGAACCTCGTCAAATAACAGGACTAGCACAGCAAAGTAAAATATGTGAGTGGTATATTACTGAAACAAATGATTTAAGATAAACTATTATTGAACCATATATAGTATGCAAATACTTTATGTTCATTGCTTCCAGTTTCAGTAATGAAATCATTTTTTTTTATTTACATTGATTTTATAAATCAATCAATTATATTTTTGTTTTTGTAATTAAGATTGTCTATGTTATACTAACAATGGGTCAAGCGTGATCTAAACGCTCTTTCTCCCTTAATATAAAACCCTTATCCATCGAAGGCCTAACATAATCAAACACAAAATATTTTCTATTGGAATTATATCCTCTTACCTTATAGCATTACTAACAAATAGGTAGATATTAAATAGGTATTTGGTATTGCACAGAAATAAAATTCATTTATCATTAAACAAACCAAGCCAAACCAACCAAAAAAAAAGCAAAAAGAAAAAAGAATTGTTGTAAATGAAAATGAAAAATTGTCGGTATCTTTTGAAGAATTAGTTTTGCTCTCGGTTAAAATAATGATGCACTGTCCAAATATGTATGATGAAATGCATATAGATATAAGTAATACATATGTATGTGATGTGATGTACAATTAAACTTTGGTATATGTTAACTATAGGGCATTGGGGTGGTGTATCTGCACAAAATTTGCCAATAATTTTAGTTTTGTTTTGTGTCTATTGTAAACTATTATTATATTGATTTTCTATATTTAGGGAAAAATATACAATATATTTAAGCAACAATACTTTTTGTGAAATATTACTAAAAATGTGTGCATGTAAGTAAGTCCGTATGAAATAAAATGCTAACTCAAATTGAGTAAAGCCGTACAATCAGATTAGAGGGATGCGAGTGGGGAATATAGTAAGAATGTACGAGAGAAATATCAATATTTAGGATACAAAATGTACAATTTAAAACATCTGTTCAACTTTAATAAATAAGTGAACATTATAGATTTTTTTTTTCATTCTCATATTTTATAGTGTTTGAATTTTGACTTTGGTAATAGTACGTTTAGTTGATTTTTGAATTTATCTGAATTTCAAATATTTATTATTAATTTCACAGCAAAAACTAATTTTAAATAATTACTTCTAAATTTTTAGAAAATGTTGTGTATTTTGCTGATGCCCATTTTGTTTTATGAATTTAAATAAATATACCTTTTAAATGTAATAATAAAGCGGGCACTTTATTTTTTGTTTGTTTTTTGATAAATGTCTGATTTGTTGAACGATAAGAAATATTTATTTAACACATTTGTATTAACTATTACATACTTTGAGTGTTATGCGTTATGCGTTGACTCATCTATGTATTACGTTCGCTGACATAGACTGACTACTGACTAAGTGGTGGCATTAATTAAAAAAAAAAAATCAAAAAATAGTAAAGAAAACATATTCTTCCATATATTTAATTTTGTCGATTAAATGTTGGTTAAACGAAGTTCTCAGCTGATCATTCGATTTTATTAGCATTTATCATTTCTATTTTATGCGATTATTAATAATTAATATATCAAATTGCATATAAAAACTGGTGTGTCCTGAGAAAGTCATCTAGTGACGTCATTGGCAGTGAAACTTAAAATGCTATATGAGGCAAATTTCACAAACATGAAAATTCGACAAGTAGGTCTTACAAGTCCAAATATCCCTTGAATGAATAAGTCAATTGAGAGGATTTATCATGTGCATTGGTATACCGACGAAACGATTAATTGTACAGAAAAAGAACATAAAAGCGATTTCAACTCATTTCTAGAGGGATCAAAAATTAGGTACACCCCAAAATTTCATAGTGTATTTATTTTCAGACCCAAAGTATTTAGAAAATGGTTTAATATCTACAAAATGTACAAATGGGGAAAGTTGCGTCTCTAGTCTAAAAATAGGTGTAGATCGATCTCATGTATTTTTTTCTTTACAACCAACCACTTAGAAATTACGCCAATTCGCATAATAATACTCATCATAACTGTGAATATATATCTAAGTTTATCTAATATGTACTCAATATAATATGTACTTATTACGAAATGCTTAGATAGATTCATTACGGGAATAATTTCATATATAACGGAAGGATGTCAGATGTCTTATGAAATGTTTGTACACTGTACAATAGTTAGATAATGATCAATTGTGAATGAAACTAATATAATATTTCTGTAAAATTTGTTAAGTGGTATTTAGTGTAAATACACTATTTAAGTACAAATTCACTTCAACGCTATCTGAAAACTCGAGAATATGGTTAATAAATATTGTTTACGCTGGGTGCTAATTTAGAAAGTTTTAATTTTGTTTTAACAAGCTGATTATATGGTTATATATAATATAGGCGGCACATCTTTTTTCTTTTTTTTTTTTAAATATCACAAGTATTTTTCCGTTTATTTTTTTTTTTACTATGGCTTTTGATAGTTTTGGGATTTATGGTGATAAATGTGTAGTTTTTATAAAAGGAATTCTATTCATATTTATTTTATTGGGCTTTTATGGTCGGATAACATAGTCTAGAAAATTCATAATATCGAATGCGTGCAATTTGATATAAATAGTATATTACCAGAGACATGCAGTGCATATTAAATTAAATAGTTAATTGTTAAGATTCCATAATTCTATCTCCTAATTAGCTCGATATAACAAATTTTGGGCAGATAACTACTAAACTTCCTCAATAAATATTTCAGCTATTTATTGTTATGAACCTTAAAAATGCTACATTTTAAATATAAATATAAATTATAACCACTATCAAATATAAAATATTCATTATTAGTTTGGATATTCGATCAGCCAGCATATAAAATACCTCAAACATTTGCTGTATCATGCCCATTACCAATACACGCATGTATCACTCTTACATTTTAATAAAATTTATCTAGCCAGACATAATGCATTACGTTGTATTAGTCCTTTCTATATATTTTGACAGAATTAATGTAATATAAAATAAAAAGAAAATATTTGTCGATTTATAAAACTTCATTTATCTCCCCCATTTTTTTTTTCTCTTTTTCCTATTCTTTTTGTTATAACATCATTCACGTACATATCCTACCTACGTGCCATATATTACATTAATATTTATCGAAATGCCTAGCACTGTTATACGATATTTGCATTAAGCATAGCATGGACATAAGGAGGGATATAAGAAAATTTATCTAAGCTAGAAGCATTAAGGATACCAGAAACAACCCCAAAATTACTTACCTATCTATAATAATATTATATAGACATAGTCTGTATATATTTATTTTTGTATGTATGATAAGAAAGACCCAATATTACAAAAAAAAAAAAAAAAAAAACCGGAGTCATTTCTCAAAACCGCTGCCTATACTCACAGAATGTTGTTCATTTTTAACAATCCCTTAACATAAAGATTTTCTGATTTTCCTGCACACATATTTACTTATATTAGAGCAAGTGGTTTCTATTGCTTTGCATTTATTTTTTGGGGGAGTGAAAAAAAATCAATAAATTTGATTATAGTTTCTTGGCGACGCGACTGAATTTTTCTATGACCGTGAATTTCTATTCTATCCGTTGAATAACAAAATTGTCCTTGTGTATTGCTTTAGATACGGTATGTTATGATATTTTTTCCTACAGTTAATTTGAATGAGATATGTGATCTGTGCACGGTATATTAATTTAAATATTATGTCATTTGAAAAATTGAGATAAAGCGATGTTCATTTAAATCTACCAATAAATATAGATTCTCTGGTTTTATCTGTTGAGGCACATTCGAAAAACAAATTGTTTATTTAGTTATTTTGTTATATTCGATTGTTTATAACTACGAAAATTTTGAATTCTTTTTTGTATGCTATTTCAAAATAATAATCGTTAATTCAACGTCAGCTTTTCAGAATTACAATGTAAGCAACACTTATGGCAATAATTTTTTTTTTTTTTTTTCATTTAAAACACTTATGTTTTTCTGTTTTCAACCACGCTAAAAACAACTAACAAAACTAAATCTTTTCTAAAAAAAAAAAAAAAAATAACAAGAATGAAAAGAAACTAGCAAAGCAAAGTAATGGAATAGCACTTATTTATTTGTATTTTTATTTGAACCACACACTGTTGGAGTCAATTTTGTTTCTTCATATTTCTATTGAATTACGAACATGTAACTTTTGCAGATAAATAATATATTCTCTCTGCTCCATTCGTTCAAATTAACAATTATCTCTTGATCTCGTATAATATGTACCAATGTACCTACTTTAGCTTTATTACATGAAAACAATTAGTGGTTCGGTAAATATCTTATTTAACATACAATACTTCATTAAAAACGAAGCAATAAATAGCAACGAATTGAAAAAACTCATCTAACTAGATTTTTTTTTTACCTGAACATTTTAACCTACCCCAATACGAAATGTATAAAGGCACACTGAGCTAGGACGAGCATTCCATTTAAAAATAAAATAAGCACTGATATACTTACAAAATAAAGGTCCCAAAGATTAAATGTACCTAAACTTGTTTGTAAATAATTTTCGTTAGACAGTAGAAAAAAAAGGATATTCTCTATTTTGAGATAATTTATTATTATTCTTTATGTTTTGCTTCTTTATTCTCATATGTTGGAATGAAGTATTTGTATTTTTAATTTTATTTTTCCTTTCAACATGTTTTTCTATTTAAATTGTAAATTTGCTATTATAAAAATTTATCTAAAGAATGAATATATGTATATAAGTTTTAACTCATACGCACACATTTATGGTTCTCGCAAAGGCTCAAAACGTGAAACGTGAACACAAGAAAAAAAAATGTGTTCTCGAGTTCTCGTAGTTTTTCTTATTTACATATATGTTGCTGCTTACTTCAGAACAGGAAGATCATTTTTGTATTCTATTGTTATTGTATATTAATATTCTTTTTATATTAAAAACTTCATTATTTTGTTGTTTTTTTTTTTGTGATCAATGATTATCCACTTCGCTTTTGTTGATTTTGTTCTCGTATTTAAATAGAGATAAGATAATGTGTGCATTTAATAATAATAGTAATAATAATAAAATTAGAATTGGTGATATTTAGAGGTGAAATTTAAAACTAGGACGATTTTTTTTGAACACAGCTTAGATTAATGCCTACATATTTTACTTTATTTTAAATAGAGGATTGATATTGTTATTGATAGGCAGTAAACCCACATTGTTTTTCAGTAATATTACGTTTTTGTAAAACCGACGATTTTTAAATTATTTTTTTTTCTTTTATTATCAAAAATACTGGAATTAAATAAAATAATTTAATTTAAATATTCAAATGTGTGGTTCTAATACCGATATTAGAATTGGTGTATTTGATTTGAATTTTTAATATGAAATAATATATTTTTTTTTTTTGGTTTAATCAATTGTATTGTATAAGTTTATTTTCTTTTGTTTACAGTCCATTAATTACATTATGATAGCAGATGGAAAAGAGAATTTGCATCCAAACTCGCCGCGTTTTAATGACTCTACGAATACGGGAACTAAATTAAAGCAACCAGTATTAGATAATTCATTTCAATATTCATCTACAGCAAGACCATTGCTTTTCTCAGAAATACTTTTCCAGGGTAATAATGGTAGTCATTTCTCAACTAGTTGTACGAGTCCAATTTCTAGTTCAACAAATCTAAGGTAATTTTGTTCATATTTCTCTATATTTTTCAATTAAACCAATTGAACCTATTTTATATTAAATTTTCGTTGTTTCAGTGACCAATCTTTCAACATGAATGGAATATTTAATGCTGGATTTAATGCGCCATCAACAAATGTTTTTGGAGCAATCGGTACACAAGCACCATTATTATCAAGCTCATCATCAACAACAAGCAATAATAGTGACCCACTTGACACATTGTTGTGGTTAGGAGCGGTTGGTAATTCCCTACCAACAAAATCTTATTCACCACCAGCTGATGTATCAGAATTTCAAGGTATTTTACCTTATGTTAGTGATGGACGTTTTCGTAATGCTTGCGGTAATTGTGAAAGTTTAGCACCGGAAAATCATTGTTTCGACTGTAGTGATAGTTTATGTAATCGTTGTGTAATATTTCATCTTCGTCACTTTCATTATAAGCATCATACTATTCAGAAAATAAGAAACTCCTCACCGCCAATGAATAGAAATATTTTATCCAATTTTCCATCCCCGCCGGGCAAAATTGATATTGATAACCAATGTGACATGCACTATGAAGTGATGCGATATGTATGCGAACATTGTAAAATTATTATTTGTCAAGAATGTACATTACGGGATCACAAGGATCACCAATGCATTTCGATTGATGCATATACCGAACGTCCCCAATTAATAATTAAAATTTTGTTAGACAAAGGTGCCGCTGGTAAACAACAAATTAAACAAAATATTGATCGTATTTTACAATTTACCCAGCACCTTGATCGTGATGCTAATGACATTATGCAACGGTCTCGCAAAAATAGTACACGAAGTGGTGGTAATTCAGCTAATGGCCTTTCACGAACTGATGATCAGGATCGAGGCCTAGCTGATGTAATTGACAAATTTCGACAACAGAAGTTAACCAGTTTTCATGATCAAACCAGTGGCTTACGAGCAGCTCTAGCAGGAATTGCTTCAGTAACGGATGATCTTAAGAAAATGTCAAATAACCTAGAAGATTTTACACAATATCAATTAGCTAAAAACTTGATTGAGAGTGATCATAAAATTGAACATTTTCTTAAACAAACTAAAAAATTGGCACCAACACCAGTTAATGTTAATCAATTTATTCAAACAATTGATATGGGAGAAGGTAATATTGTTAATGGTTTACAACGTTTAATACAACCGAATTCTGGTATTGTCTCTCCGGGAATAGTTGCTCTTCCAGGATCAAATGTACAAGTTGGTATTGCACTAAATAATAATGCTTCAAATGGAAAACCAATCCGTAGGCCCATTGTTCGTTCAAATCGTACGTACCATAATAATAATCAACAACAACAACAACAACAACAGCTACTACAACCACAACAACAGCAGCAGCAACAGCATCAGCTATTACAATCAACAAATCCTCTAAATGCAATTTCTAACTGGAATCCGTCAATTATTCAAATTAATGAGCTACCAATATCCATAAATGGCTATCGAGACAGTTTCAATATATCGCCACCACGTGTACTTAATCGTATGACAGGACCAGAAGAGCCAAGGTCTTACGGACAATGCATTTTCAATTCAGATGGGCCTGTTGTTGCGTCACAGCGCATGCAACCAAGCCACACATTTGCCTTTGATGGCTCTCTTGAAGGCCAACTAAGTCGTCCATGGGGTGTCTGTGTAGACAAAGATAGTAATATTATTGTAGGTGATCGTCGAAATAACCGCATCCAAGTGTTTTATCCAGATGGTGCATTTAAATTTGCATTTGGTACAAAAGGTTCACAAGATGGTCAGTTAGAATTGCCAGCCGGCGTTACAACTGATCGTCAAAATCGCATTATCGTTGCTGATAAAGATAATCATAGAATACAAGTATTTTCATCAACTGGTCGATTTATATTGAAATTTGGTGGATATGGACGAGATTTAGGTGAATTTCAATATCCATGGGATGTTGCTGTTAATTCAGTTGGAAATATTATTGCCACTGATACAAGAAATCATCGTATTCAAATGTTTACATCGGTTGGTCATTTTATAACGAAATATTCGTTTGACAGTGCTTATTATGAGAAACATTTAAAAAGTCACATTACTCCACGCGGTCTTTGTTTCACACCAAACGGAGACGTTCTAGTGTCAGACTTTGAAAATCATCGAATTATGAAATTGGATTCAAACTTAACAATGGTAAACATATCTTTTTAAAGAAAAGCTTTATGAACAATTTAATTTTTTGAATCTGTTTTCAGGTTAAAATGGTTAAGGGTCGTGAGGGTGAGGGTGAAGTTCATGAATTTAATCGTCCATCCGGATTGTGCTGTGATGATAATGGACGTATTATTATTGCTGATTCTAAGAATCAACGCGTCTTGGTATATAATACTGATCTTGATCTTCAATGGGTGGTAAGTGTCAATTAATATGAAGTACTTTGAGATTAGTTAAAAACCTAATTTTACACGTATTTTTACCAAAAACAAAAAAAAACAGTTGGACGTTCGTCGTACATTATCAGCGATGAGTAATGAAAAAGATCGTCCAAGCGATGTAGCTGTTCTACCAGATGGACGTATAGTCGTTCTATTTGAAACATCTCCAGATACAAAGGACTGTCCACATCCAATGAAAACGTTCGTACAAATCTACTAAAATAATTTCTTATTATTATAAATTTTTTTTTTTTACTTGATTATTTTCATTTTTAAAAAAAAATTATTCTTATTACTTTTAAATTTAATATATTTTTCACATTTTATATTTTTGGAACAAAAAAATATTAATCAAACTCCAAAAGAAAATACTAAAAATTTTAATAGAAAATTTAAAGAAAAAATATATGGAAGTATGATCAAAACCTACTTCCTAATAATCAATTATGTGTGAGTAAATAAAGAAAATAATATGCAAATAATACGATTAGACAATGTAAATTAAAGAAAATGTTAATGATTATAAGAAACTACCTCAAGCAATTTAGTTAAGTATTTTTTTTTAACAATAACATAACAAATAAAATTTTAAAAATCAAAAATATTAAGACGAAATAAACATGTATTTACAAAATGTATATACAAAACATTGCATTATAGTACAAATTAATATTTACGTACCTACAAACGGTATAATAATTCTTTCAACTAGAAAATTTATAAGAATCTACCAAGAAATAGTTTATTAAATTAATTACATATAGAGCTAATGAAAATAATTAAAGACTGAAATAATCATTTGTTCACTAATTTAAAATGTGGTTAACTGAATCTGAAGAAGCAAATCTGTTTTGTTTCTTTTATGTTTTTTGGTTTCCTATAAATTTGTGAACATTATTGCGACTGATATTAAAAAAAATATATATAATCTATATAGACTTGAATACAAAAGACTGATATCGCGGAAATAATTGTGCTCAACATAAATATTTAACATATTGAGTAGCATTTATCCGGCCTTTATTAGTTCGCTATATTTGCTAATATTAATTAAAAATTCAGCGAATCATAAAATGTCAGCATTCTGAGAAAGTAAGCTTGCTTATTCATCCATAATTATTCAACTGATGACAGCTTTACAGAATTATATGATATTTTTGATGGTCGCGAATGCAAGGAATAGAAATGTCCTAAAAAATATAGACTGAATATAAATTCTTTTTTAACACAATTTTTTTTATATTTACGTTTTTCATTTATTACTAAACAATTTGAATTAATTATATATCTTATTAAAAATATTACTCTTATCAATAATTTAGTGCAAATTAGAAATGTATATTCTTTCTATTAAATGTGAAACTTATAATAATTTAGCGAGTAAGTTTTATGGGGTTTGTGTGTACGTTTAATCGAATTTAATTGTTTGTCTGTTAGATTAGTAAACTTACAAAAAAAAATAAATGAAAAATATTAATGTTTTGTAATAGACAATACAAATATTGGTTGCATATTACTTACTACTTATAGGCACTAATCTACCGAAAGTGTTAACCATATATTTTGTACCCTGAAATTAAAAAAAAAAAGAAAAATGTGTGACCCTTAATAATTAAAATAAATAAATAATTTATATTGTGTAAGGTTTAATGTTTAATGAAAGCAACCAATTAATATGACGAAAATGATGAAAATTATCAATTGCTTTATGAAATGGAAAACAGCCGTAAATTCTATCAACGTTTTTTTCTGTTGTGATCAATACAACTCAATGTTACAATGATGTATTTTAATAAAATAATTTCATCTCGTATTGGATTAATTCAAAATTTATTAAATAAGCTAAATTGACATCATAATTGATATGTTAGTTTAAAATAAAATTTATTTAGTTAAAATTAATTTGATTTGCTCACACAAAAGCAATAAAAAATAATAATAATATTCAAATTTTAAAAATTAGCTTGACTTGTAACTTTAATTTAATTGCAATTAAAAAACTAAATAATTATTTAGTTTTTAGTATTAAATGTCAAAATAATTTGTCTAGAATCTACTATTTTTTCTCAAGAATTTTATAAATTTTCAAACCTTTTAAAACAAGTGAAATGAAATAAATAAAGGCACAGAGATAAAACAATTTATGAAAATGTATTAAGTTGGTGCTAAACACACAAAATATATGTAACTTTGTAAAGTAAAATCTCTAATTTTTTTTTTTTAAATAAGATACTTGATGTTTTCGTAAAAGACTTTTTAAAAGTAAGTCAATAGGCTCTAAAGCGTTACAGTACAGCGCCTGAGTCTAAATAAATAATGATATATCATGCCAATCTTTCGGATCATATAATAAATATTGCGTTGAATGCATATAACTGATTGAATGATGGAATCATTAAAATTAGGCTTACCATAAAGTAGAATTGCAAGTAGCGGATTATTTAAATGATTCCTTATGATTCATATTCGAATTTCAAAGCTAATTAAAGAAAATATTTTTTTTTCTTTTTTTGTTTAATTAGAAATTCTATGTGATTTAATTTTTATTAAAAATGCTATAGTGCCAATTCGTAGCCATAAAATTTTTATATTAGTTTTTTTTTTAATTTTATTTATAAAAGATACTTTTAGTATCAGATACAGGCATAATAAATTAAAAAAAAAGAAGAGAAAAAAACCAAAAGAAAAAAGTATTTTTTTTATTGTTGTAGCCCCTAAGGCCGCGCATGCACACTAATATTGATTTTTAAATATTTTGTTTTTTTTATTTTTTAAGAAAAAAATAGCAGCACTAAAAATACTTTTGTCAAAATTATTGGCTGTTTTATATTATAGTTTTTAGTAAAATTATAAAAAATGTACTTTGTACAAATACAAAATTAATGTTTTTTTTTTTTCAAATCCTATTTTTATAACATATTTTCAGTACCTAACTTACATAATTTAATATTAATTAAAAAGTAAATTTAACCATAATACTCTTATTTAAAATTTAGTTTATTAATTTCCTTTTACTATTAATTTAGTTTAAATTTAATTAAAAACTTTAAAAAGATAATGAATCCTGAGGTTTAACATTTTTTATTTTTTATTTTTATATATGAATTAAGCGCTGAGCTAATCACAATTTTCATGCTCTTATAAAGTAAATGATTAAATAGATAATGAAAATCTATAATTAAATAAATTGCGCTCAATTTACAGCATAGAAATTAATGTAATACAGAAATATAGGATTATGAACTTAGCAATTGAATTTTTTTCGATAATTCGATAAAAAAAAAAAAATTTCATTTAATAAATATACTAAATGCAAAAGCAAAACCTAAAATACTTTTTTATTATTTCTACTTATAAAAAAAAGGAAAAAAGAAATGTTTATTCAAATATAATATAATAATGTATACAAAAATGTTTTTTAAAAATAAAAAATTTGAAAGAAAATATTATTAAAACAAAAAAAAAATAAAAATAAATTTCGTAGAAATTTTTGTGGTGATTAAAGAGATATAAGAAGAAAAAAAAAGAAAAAAAAACAAAATAAAATAAAATTATATAAAATTATGTTTATTATTTTCATTTTTCATTTCTATGGATTAATTATTATTAAATAATTTTTAATTTAATTACATAATGAGAAAAACTTTGAACAAAACATAAGACAACTAACAACATTTAATTCATATGTTCAACATAAATAGTACTTGAAAACAAAAACATGGAGTAGGTACTTTAAATAACTGCTTGCATAATTTATATATTTAAGAATTAGTTTTCAATTATTTGAATATTTGTTGTCTATGTTTCTTCTATTGATTATTATTGGAAAATATTTATTTAGAAAGATGTGTTTTTTCTGTTCAAATTGATGACATAAATAGTAATTGTTAAGTACCGGCTTTGACGATGTCAAATATTGAATTCACACATTTTTTTATCCAATGATTTTGATTTGATTGGCTATAAGACTAATAGTTGACATCGTTAATATTATAATTTCAATATTATATTGCGAATATTAACATTCACATCGAATAATTGTATGATTACATAATAAGAAATAATGAAATATTACATTTAGTTATAAATTTATATAAATTTACACATCATTAGCTTATTATATTATAAACAGAAAATAATTAATTAAATATACCCTATATGACATGTGTAATGAAATTAGCTTACAGCTAAATTTAGACTTAGATTTGTGTCTATCCTAATATATCTTAAATAGTTTAATTCCTTAAAAATCATATGTTTGCATATTAAATATTATTAAGAATCTGTTTTATTCATTAAAAAAAATAATAAATATTTTATAGAAGATATTTAGTATAGAAGATAATAATTCATTTCTAAATCATAGACATTTTTCAAAGTAAAACTAATAATTGATGTTTTCAATGTCAATGCAATTAATTAAAAATGTTGAAAATTTTATAATAGAAGATAATTTAGAATTATGAAAAAGGAAGTATTAACAAAATTTAAATTATCTGTCTAAGCATTTTTAATCGTATTTTACTTTTAGCACATAGATTTAAAATAGAAAAAAAACCTAAAAAGAAATTGTACATTATTCTTCTGAAACAGGAACATTTTAATCGAAAACCACACCCAATGCAAAATTCACAAAATTATTTAATTCAAAGCCAAACAATAATTATATTGTTGTCATTTAAAAAAAAAATTTGTGAATTTTTTTTTTTAGTTACAAATAAAGTGTCAAACACTTTATTTAATTTTAAAAATAATTTAGAACAATTTAACATTAAAAATAATCATTGTCTTGGTATAAATAAATAAATAAATAAATAATAGAAAGTAAAATTATGTGAAAGAAAAATGTCAATCATATTTTAGAGCGAAAATTGTTTCAAATAGCCGGCAAATAACTATCTTTCACAGCTAAGCACTAAGCTTACATACCTTAGAATAATTTTCCTAAATAATTTCTTATATTATTATTATTTTTATTATAATTATTATTATTAATATTAATATTATTAGCTAGTAAGATGAATGAAGAATTTCTTAAAACTTATTTTCATAATATTTAGCTATTAAGTACGTAAATGTGTACATTCATCAGAACATTTAACGCAATCTCTTGAAACATATTCAATACTATTGAAACGCTGTTTCAATGAAAAATAGTACTTACCTACACAAAAATAAATTAATTATAAAAAAAAAATAAGTTTATCATTTTTTATTTAACAAAATATGTTTTTGGTTTTATGTTTAATTTTTATCATATATTAAAAAAATTACGATTCATTTGAAGTACTAATAACATTAATAAATAAATGCTAATTATTAATTTTAAATTTTGTGTTTGTGTGTATATATTCTTTGTGTTACATACAAATACGGTATATTACTATATAGTTGTAATTTTTATATTGTATTTGTTAAGGTATTTAATATTTGTCAATTATTAATCAGCAGATGATTATTTTATATTATAAATGCTATTTTAAAATATCCATAGCGAAATAATAATAAAATTATGGTTTGCTTATCAATAAAACAATATTTCAATATGATTGTATAAAATATATAAAAAAAATTGATGAAAATCAATAAAAAAAAAAAATTAATAAAAAAAAAACAAAAAAAAAACCCAGAAAGATTGTATTTGTAATTGTATTTCTTTTTTTTATAAAATAAAAATTATGGTAAAAAAAAATAAAAGAGTTTTCAATAATCTAAACCACTTATAATGAGTGGTACTATATTTAGCAATTTTAATTTTATTTTATTAATCTGTCGAATTTTTTTTAGTAATTCTGATGCAGCTGACTTCATATATAGGTACGAAGAATAAAAATTTAATTAAATTATTTTTCCAAAGAATACTTCAATCATCTTTATAATTTAATTGTAATTTTCATTATCAATTTATAACTAAAGAAACATGCGATTAGCTATAATAGAAAATTATATGTTAAAGGAAGACATATGTTAGATTCTCATTAGAAAATTATTCAGTTTAAGAAAGTTTGAAATTTTTTTCTAGAAACTATTTTTTTTTTTTTTAAATATGTACGTGTAATAATTCTGGTGAACAGTTCTTATAATGTAGCAAGCAGTTTATTAAAATTCATCATCATGGCTTTCATGAAATAGAAAATAATTTTACACTCATATTGCACTAAATCATGAGAGTTAATTTATTTATGAAATATTGTATCCACGTTACTAGTCTTACATATAATACGTAAATACGTAGATTTTATAATAATAATAATAATAAAATCAATCTAACTATCTATCTATCTTTTACATTTAATGCCCTTTATATGCGGTAAGCTGTTGCAAATATTCCCAAGTAATTAATTATTATTATTAGCCATTAAATATTCATATTCAATAAATAGGATAATAAATCTAAAGGAATCTAGAATTATATGTAAATCAATATCATTATATCTGGGTCATGAAATAAACAAATTCACATTAAATACAAATTACATACTACCATGAAATTAATTTTTTTTTTCTTTCTGTTTTTATCAATTTACCAATAATAATTAGGAATTACGAAAAATAAAAGACGTTACTCACGCATCCTACATGATTAATACAGACATCCTCATACATATACATTATACATATTTCAATTTTGAAATATATTTCTACTTTACGTATCCGATGTATTTATTCAGAATTTCAATTCAATAGAATTTATATATCTATTTACTATTTATAATATAGATTTGTATGTTGATGGGCCTATGGTAAATTATTGTCTGAATTTATAGATAGTTCGATACATTAGGTCAACATATTGAAAGTGTTTTATTCTATGCAGTGTCGAATTACTCTACCATCAGACTTCCAATTGTAAGAGTTAATAAAAATGATTCAAATGAAAATTAATTAATTAATATTTAAAGATTATAGCAAAAAAAAATTGGCTGGTAGTACTTTTTTACTGGTTGTCCGATTGCCTCCTAACTCTACACTGGTTTTATCATATAATAGGTAATACCATTATAAGTAGGTGTAATACACCCCATATTAAAGTAAATTTCCTGCATGCAATATTATTTATTGGGCAATTTAACTTCACATTGAATACTAAAACAATTACTGGTATTATTTATTCATTTTAACAAATTTCTTTTATAGAGAACCAGCATGTACTTCTACCAATATTTATGATAATCTAAATTGTATTGACCTATTGAACTCTGTACACTGAAATTTGTTAATAAGTTGATGATCTTCCTCAATTATTCTCTGTCCTAGCCTTGAAGCTATTTTTGCTTATAACAAGGTAGTGATGTTGTATGGAACGGACTTTTGAATCTGTAGACCCTCCCTCCCAATAATAACGTTTTTTTTTCTATTTGCGTTGTAATTTTTTTCAAAATTATGGGGCTTAAGACGATGTAAACTGGAAAAAAAGAATTGAATATTATCGATTAGATCTTAAATCATCAAAATTAATAATACTTGTGAAAAAACCTATTACCATCCATCACAAAAGATTTGTTTCTAAGAAAATAAAAAAAAAAGAATCATTAAAATTTTATAACGTTAATAAGCGGTAATAAGCGTTTTCATTTTCAAATTAGTATAACAAACATATGTATAACAACTAAAGGTCAAAATTCTTAAAAACTAATTATTCGTAAAGGAACAAACAAATATTCTATAAAAACCAAATTCAATATTTCATATCTTTTTATGTAAATAAAATGCACGTCTTGAGCTTTTCTGAAACAAAAATTAAAGCTTTTCGTCATCGTAACAATATAATGACAAAGTATCATCGGTTGCCCGTCATTTCTTTTATCCATCGCATATATAAATTTATATATATATAAAGTCGTTTCTCTAGTATATATTGAATTATACTCTATAGACACCCAGCGCTATACACAATCATGATACCTTCCGTGCTGTAATACTTTCTGTTTTAAAACAATCATATCAAAACAAATTTAACATTACGTTCGACCACACGTCGCGTGTATTATTTCTGTCTTTTGATTTTTTTTTTGTTTCTTAAATTATAAACCAGTGTTTAAAATATATAAATTTTTAAAAAACTTAGTAATTGAAATTGTTAAGTAACGAATTCCATAACATATCATTTAAATGTAAAAAAGCATCTTTTTTAAAAAATTAACTCATCGTTACCACTTTTTAATTAATTATCAGTGAAATTGATAAAATTTATTGAAGAAAATTAACATTGTTTTTAAAATAAGTTAAAAAAGATATGATTTCAAGAAGTGCGTAAAATACTTATGGGTATAAACCGAAAAATATTTGGTTTTATGATAAAATATAATTAGTTTTGGTGATGAATAATGAAATAATTATCAAACATATTTTCTAAAAAAAAAACTAAAAACATAGTACTGGATATTAAGAAATTTCAGAAAATATTTCGGATTAAGTTCTTGCAATTTTTGTGTTCATTTCAACAGTTAATAAATACAATCGTTGAGTTTTTTTTTTAAATCAACGTTTAAAAAAATTAAACAAAAATGTAAGTTAAATAAAAAAAAAATCTATAGTTTGATGTCATCCAAAATCGTTTTATGAAATGCGCCTTTAAAAAATACAAAAATTCAAATCTTTTTGAATCTTAAGATTAATTATTTATTTTTAAATCTTTTGCAAATATTTAATTTGATAATATTCTAAACTTGACTTTAGTTTCCTATACGCTATAACAAATTTATATGTTAAATATTATAATGAAGTGTGGACAAGATAAAAAAAAATAAAATAAAGAAGAAACGAATACACACACAAGATACATTACTTTTCGAAATAGAAAACTTGATAGCTTTGATGTTGTTTATTTCTATACTATTTCAAATATATTTAACCGATTTATGCATTATAAATAATATGATATTATAATCTAAGGTTGATGTCAAGGTTTTATATATATATTTTTATAGAAAATTAAGGTAAATAATATTGAGTGGTTATGCGATTAATACATGTGATTACATATAAAAAAAATATATATATATAAATAAAAATAATAGATTGAATAATAAAAATGTAGGTATCTTATTTAGACATATCCGAATTTGGTGATTACAATGATTATTAGAGCACACATTTTCTGATCAATTATGATCAATTTCTTTATTTTTATCTATATATGTAAATTAAGTAACAAACAATTTTTTTATTTATGGCATTTTTAACCTCGTTGAATTAAAAATTTCAATAAATTATTTTAATTTATTTAAGCAAGAATGTAGAAAATTATTCTTTAAAATCATTGATAATAAAATTAACATACATTATTACTTTATTTGACAACGGAATAATTTTGTTTTGCGTGCATCTTCGATTTTGGTTCCTGTTTTCGAGTGCGTAGATCTTGAAAACATCAACTTACAAACGTAGTTCCTTAATCGAAAATCATAAATAACGGTTGGAATAAACCTTGACCTTTTATAAACATTCTAAAATTGCTTGGCAAAAATAGTTTTTAATAAAATAATTAATTAAATAATTGAAATAATTTCCTAATAACAGAAATTTTTTCGAAACGCATTTTGAATATTTAAAAATATTAAAATATATTTCGTAATGTGTAGAGCCGGTTTTTATCAGTGCACGATAAACTCGATTTAACAAGCTTAATCGAAGGATAATTCAATGTAAGTTTAATTGGCCCTAAGTATTTTATCAATTCTGAAGACCATCAACAGTGTATTATCTATAAAATTTCAATCATTTCAATTTGTGCGCAAATTAGGTACAACAGATATGATATTTATTTGTCTACATTTTATACTTTATACAGACTTTCTCAATGCTTATAAATAACTTTTGTTTATTTTAATATAAGCAAACCTCTGACACAAAAACATAATGATCACAAATATCTATTGCATAATAGATGCCATATTAATTTGCTTCATAGTATTATAACTCTTATTGTTTTTTTTCTTCTTTTATATGGATGGACTTGGTACCGAATAAACATTTTAGTCAAAAATATAAAAAGAGATGTAAAAAAAAACTTGAATTTTGTTATACGCCATATATTATATTTACTATAATAGCAATAATTTATAGACAACCACAATCTTTTGGGTTTTAAAGCATGCCAATTTAATTGTCCAGTCACTTTTTAGTGTCCTTGAAATTATAATTTTTCATTTTTTTTTCTTTCTATATATAAAAAAAAAACGAAAAAATATTCTTTCATTTTATATGATTTTTATTTGGCTGAAACGAATTAATAACAAGTTCAAAATTTGAAAGCAATCTTAGATAGTTGTTATCGCGTGTTTTTTTTTATTGTGATCAAACTGCATAACTAAGTATTAAATATTTTATGCAAATATTATTTTTATATGCAAATAAAAAAAAAATTGTAGGTATAAGAATTAGAATATCGACAATATTTTCGTGATTTAAAATTAACTTTTTTTTATTTTTTTTTTTATTAAAAATAAAAAAGGTAAAAACAAAACGTTGAAATACTACGATTTCGTATTATTCCATTATAATTGATTTTAACAAATTTGTAAATATATTACATCTTCCTTAACATCTATATAAATCTAAATATAGTAAAAATACTATGAATTCATAGACCTTAAATATTTATGCGGTAATAATTTATTTTAAGTTCTCACAAAATATAATAACAACACCATCAATGGCATTATTTATTTAGAGTGACTACGTATATACTATTCACGCAATACAAACACTTCCTCGATGAGTATTGTTCCATTTCAAGACTAAAAATACGTTTACTATTTTGTTTCCTATGTATAAACCATTTCAATTGAATAAATAAAAATGACTGTGCAAAAATATTGGCAATTAATAATACGATACTAAAGAAATTTATTTAAGCTAAACAAATGTGTATAACAAATTAAATAATAATAATAATAATATTGTGTAGGCATGCAAAGAATCGCACATTGATTACAATAAAAATAAATTCCAAAATCGATATAGGTCAAAGCTGGTAGGTGGTAAAACACTTCAATTAGTGTTACCAAATTGAACCCATACATTTATGTAACTACACAAAAAGGAAAAAAAAAATTCGCGTAATATATTTGGTTATAGTTTCTTTTAATAAATGCATTAATATGGTCACGTTACACTCACACGCATATTTTTGCCAATATCTTGAAAAAAAAACATAAAATCCTAATAATTTTCTGATCGCACAATATGAAGATCCCAGAGACCTACATATCGTACATACAAAGTTTTCTTTGTATCTCTGATGGTTTCGGAGCTATAAGCGTTTAAAATCTCCAAACTCAGTTCGTAAATTTTGTAACGTGACAGACACTTTTACACGCTTATACCGAAACCGAAAAACTTTGTATGTACGAAATGTAGGCCTTAAGGATCTTCATATGGTACGATTAGAATTTTTTTAGGATTTTATGTTTTTTTTTTCAAGATATTGGCTAAAATGTACGTGTGAGTGTAACGTGACTGATCGGAGCCTTGACCATGTACATTTATACATTTGTACTGTGTCATCCGAAGAACTGCTTAAACAAAATTTTCTTGGTAAAAATACTTTTTAAAAACAAATTTTGATTACATTTCATTTACATGAATTGTCTATGTCCGTAATTTTTATGCATACTCAGCACCAATAAAATATATGCGTACAGGTTAAAATAGGTGGAACACATACATTTAAACTCTCACTTCTCAAATTAAAATATTCGAAAATCGATTATATGTTATATTTTTTTTAAATCATTTTTAACGTAATAAATTAAATGAATGAAAAATTCAGGTCAGTCGCGTTCAATATATGGAGGCTATATTTATTACATATAAAATACCTATTTCTTCTCAGCTTTTTTTTTTGTTTTGTATTTTGTCTGATACACACCTTGTATTACTTTCAATAAAATTGTTATTAATTGATCGAAACTTCGCATTATACATATATTTATAATTAGAATTATAAAAATTTAATAATCAAGAACATTTTTTTCCCTTTGAGATTGCATAAGATGTTATTTTACGTTTGTAATATATATTTATATGTATATCGATTTTGTTTCCATGCCTCCTACCATTTGAATAGCATTTGGTCTTCTGATTAACGTGTTTGACGGATTTAAAAAAAAAAAAACGATCTTCGATGTACTGTTTGCGAAGTTGTGAAAAACTCAATATTTAACAATATTTGAAGCAATTGTAATTTTGTGCCATTGTAAATAATTGTGTTACTATTTTATTGTGTAGTCAGTGTAATTGTGAAGCTTTCAAATGATATACTGGGCATCCAGGTTACTAGGTTTGTAGCTATCTAGTATCAAATTTCACCAAAGAAAACAATTTTTCAAAATCTGATAACTACAAACCTAGTAAAAAACTTCTAATGCCCAATATATTATTTGAAAGCCATGGATTCACGCTATCTGCATAATAATACAGAAATACAAATATTTGAAATGGCACAAAATTACAACGCTACAAATATGGTGAAATTTTGACATTTTCATAACTTCGCAAACCTATACCATTCATTGAGGATCTCATTTATTTAAGAAAAAAATTATGCACGTTAAACAGGAGACCAAATAAAATTTAAAAAATATTGGTTGAAGGCATAAAGAAAAAAAAACGATCCACCCTAATATATTATATGTATTATATATATATATACGAGTATATTGAATAATTTATACTTAATCTGTTGGTGTTATAAATTTAAAAGTTGCGTGTAAAAATATTTACAACTGACATTATAAAACTATATTCTTCTCTATCTCATAATTTTGCACAATAATTTATTAGTGGTTTTGAATAATTATAATTATATTATCATTTTCATTAAGAAAATCACAACGACTAGTTGTTTTATGTCTGTCATTAATTCATATATATGTTATTAGTTTGTATTTATGGTTATGCTATACTTTGTACAGTATAAATCATCATTCAACATATTATGTGCAATGTTTATAATCTTAACTTGAGTAATTGGGTACCTACTTACACTTTCATCGGTTCTGTTAAGATTTTATAATATTTCATATTAATTAGCATTGATTTATATAATACTACCGCATCTAAACTATACATACATACATACATTCATCATTGTTTTCTTTTCGGTTGTGGATGGAAGCATTGATATTTTTAATTTATTCAACAATTACTTACAATTTCTAAAATGTTAATTGCTTATTGTCTTAGCTTAGCGTACGTATCACTCTTACACACTGCACTAGACATTTTTTTTTTATCAAACAATTTAAATAAATTTTACTAATTTAAAATTAGATTAACGAGAAATATATGTAAGCTTTTAAAGCTCTTTAGTATAACAGTAAATATTTTTTTAAAAAATTAAAATAACAGTTGACATTTTACCTAATTACACGCGGAGTTCTTATTTTCTTTGAATCCATATTTGGATTTCAGCCAAACCACAAATAAATTAACTAGTGAATTTATTAATCATTTTTTCATAGATAGATTTTTATGTTTCGAATTAAAAAAAAATTTATGTTTGAATTGGAAGGGATTTTTTTTTGTATATTTTTATATTTAAATCTTCAAATTTATTATTAGATTTTTAATACGTCATTAAATATTTTTAAAATTAATTTGAATATTTAAATATAAACTCATTTTTTGTCGGTGAGAGTGCTCTTTTCCATCGGCGAGGGTTTCCAAGGACAAAATAAACAACAAAACGCAATCTGTTTTTTTTTTACATACAAATTTCAAAAATATTTTCTGCCATATTTCAGAAATTTAACAATAGAAAAAAATATCTTATAATTTATTAATTAGAAGAAAAAAAAATAAAATATAAAAATTAATGTTTATCTTCCCATTGTTAGTAATTTAATTATAGATCTGGGGATAGTAATTAATTTCATTGCGTTTTGAAGTACAACTTTTTTAAAAATTAATCCGCAATATATTATAAAATAATTAATTTATTGTCAAAATATAATCCCTAATATATTTCAAAATGTGATCAATAAGAAAAATATCAACATTGAAAATATTATTCTTATTTATTCAAACAATATTCGAGTGTTACATAATTTTAAATTTATATTATCGGTCACTGCCGTTATTAATTGTAATCATTAATGAAAATTGTATTGCAAAATTAAATTGCAATTCAAAATGAAACCCGCTAAAGAATAAGGAAATATAATAGAATTTACGTAACTATATATTTTAGAAGTTGATTCGTTCAATTACGCGATTACATGCTTAGGCATACATATAATGCTATTAGTTAGGTAAATAGGATCATTTATAGTTCATTTTTACAGTAAACCGTGGAAATTTTGCCGCCCTTCACCTTTCCACCAATTGAGTGAATGGTGGCAACATTTTCCGGCCTGTTCGGCGAATTCGATTCAGATACAAATTTTTAGGTTTTTATGTAAAAGTGAACTATTAGGGTCAAATTGTGATCATATTTCCCAAATTATAATGCAATATTTCTATAATGATTCTAATTTTACTTTTAATTTTTAAATATAATGCCATTTAATAAAAAAAAATATGAATATTGTATGTAATGATGACTTGTCATTATTTTGTGTAAGAAAACAATATTTCAGAGACTTACAATATTAAATATGATATTTTTCGTATAATCTTTACAAATATTTCACTACAGATTTTTGCATAAATGGTTTCGGTTGTATCTTCAAACTTCATTTTGTAAATAAACTTATATTGAATATATTAAAATATAATGTTTGCGAATGGGTTTACAAAAAAAAATAGAAAAACTAAATACATATGCAAATATAGGAAGTAAATATAAGTCAAATGAATAAAATTCATGAAAGTGAAACTAAAGATTTCAATGCATTTCATGGCAAATTGCACTCACTTTATGAATTATTCATATATAAAAATACAAAAAAAAAAAATAAAAAATAGAAAGAAGTTCCATTTTAGTAAACAACGAAACTAGCTAAATTATTTTCGACGCAATCATGGATATAATAAAACTTTTAGTATATATATAATTATATATATATATTTTTTTTTAAATGTTTCTTAAATGTAGTGTAACCTTTGCCACAATAAATTTGCTTACAAACAAAAAATATGCGCACAAAGCATAGCATTTATTAACGAATGAATACATAAAACGTGCATAAAATAAAAACAAATGGCATATGAATTCTTATCTACTGCTTTCAAGATATTTATTTGTTGTCATATTTTTTTGTTTATTGCTTTCGTTAATTGCTTGATGACAATTATAATTAACATTTCGTCACTATTATTACACACGTAAAATAATTTTACTTTACGTGCGATTCTCTTTTAATTTGAAATATATTTGGTTTTTATATAAATCATTTGATTCGAAATATAAAATACTCACTGGAACCTGGAAGAAACACAATATGAACATAAAAGTAATGTATATATAATTATATAGTTATATATAGGTATATTATTTGTACACTTTCAATTTGAAAAAAATAATATATTTCTTTAATTTCTTTTTTGTTATGTTAGAAGTTCGGCGACAGTATTATAACTGTATTTAAAAAAAAAATGTTTCTCCCAGCCCCATCCCCACCGCTGTGTGCATCTATGGTAGCAGGTCAATGTTCTTAATCTACTAAAAATATTATGAATTTCTAAAATTTCAGATCTACCATCAATATGAGTGGAAAACGTATAGCTACGTCTTCAATAACTCCACCTTTAGCTGAACAGGCACTATTTGGTGAAGTTCCAGTTAGTGATTCAGACAACAATTCACCAATTAATCATTCGAAAATTTCAAATAGTATTAATGACTTTAATATGAGTGATGGTGAATTAAATTCGGCACGTGAACTAAGTGATGATGATACACTAGATGCAGAAAATGCCATAAACACAGCTAAGAATATGGTTAGAGAAGGTAATGGTGTTGGTCCATATAATCATAATAATGGTGTATCTGGAAGAAGTAAAGGAGAATCTTTAGACAATGTTGCTGTTATTGATATTGATGAGGAGGGTGAGTACACTTTCCTTTTCTTTTTATAATTAAATAAAAGAACTATTTATGCAACAGTATAATTTCGATATTAGTTGGAAAGATTCTAACTGAAACTTAATTTTAAATATTTTTGAAAATTTGTCATGATAAAATATTGGTGAATGTCATCAATCACGTTATATTGGAATGAAGGAAAAATTTTGCGTTTTTTTTATGAAAAGAATGCATTAAATATATATCAACTAAATATTGAGTAAGGTATTATCTTCGTAATACATAAACATATTTTTCATATTGTTTATAAGTTTATTAGAGCGAAGGTCATGTTTAAAGTGAATAAATTGACTCAAAGAATTATCATAATAATGAAATTTCAATTGTTATCAGTAAAAAATGTCTATTTCAGTTTATTCATTCGTTTTAAATATTTATTTTTGTTATTCTGTTTCTTTGTAAATATGTGAATAAGTTAAGTAGACAATACAAAAAAATATTCAGTCTCAGTAAATACGTGTAAGTTGTTAAATCTATACTTATTTGTTATTTTGTATTCTTAAATAATTGTGCTTGGACTTGTGATATTTATTGCACATTGCATTTTATTTAAACTATGTAAGTACCCCCCCATACCTAATTAAAAGTTAAATTGTATTGTATTGCGAAATTTTTGCAAAACATCAAGAAAATTTTATTTGTTTTTAATTTGTCCATCAATCGTGTAATAATTATAAAATAAATTCATATATATAAAAATGCTAATTAAAAGTTACTGCGCATTTAAAAATAAATAAATAAAAATATATATACATATATATATATAAATAATTATTATAATTGATTTTAAAACCAGTCCGAATGCTTTATTATATCAACTTGTTATATCATAATATCTTGATAGCCAATTTAATTTCGTGCATATATGACCGAAATACTGGGACGCTTAATTAATTTGAAATTGATATGGTGAAAGGTTGAATTAAATTTTAATTTAGCTTTAGCTTAGCTTCACATTTCATTTGTTTCGAGAACTGTGTGTGTGTGTTAATGTATTTTACATTTAATAATTTGTACGGTGCTCAAGAGCCAAGTAAACGCATAAAAAGAAGAAGAAAAAAAAACGTAGAAACAAATCAAATATAATATTAAGTTGGAATAAAACAATGAAAAACAAATCAAACAAAAGATTAGGTCAAAAAAAATTTTTTTTTATGGAACATAAGGATGAGTGTTTTGGAATCGATAAATTGATGCTATTGAAACTCTACAGTGTGCGCTGATTTAATTGAGCAACTATTAATAATATCGTTATACGCTATATGCATAGCATGAAGAGTATCGTGAGTTTCGTGATAGTGTGTCTGTCTGTCAGTATATATATATAAGAAAAAAAATTATTGAAAAATCTTAAAATTTTCTAAAAATGAGCACTTTACATAATTTTAAAAATTCGAAATGTTTTCTAATGTCACGAGATAGTGGCTTAATGGCTTACAGTAATTAATGTTATTATTTTAATCAGTATGATTTTTCAACAGCTTATAACTTTTAAAAATTTATTATAAAATATAAAGGCATAAAGTCATAATATTTAAAAACGTAAAGCCGTAGTTAACCCATTTTCTTTTAATTTCTCATTTTAATTTAAATGTAAAGCTTTAAGCATGTAGTAGTAGATCATATATATATTCGGTTACAACCAAATTAATACTGCTACTTGTTTTAATTAAGAGTTTTATTACCTCAAATTAGCACTATTAAGATTATTTAGAATCAAGTTATCGTGTATTTTTTTTTTCTTTAGTTTTTTCGATAATTATACTCATTTCACTTTCAGTAGAAAAGAGATATACTGTGACAATAAAAAATAGTTCTTATTTACATTTTAAGTTTGTTGACATCTTGATTGATATTGAAAATGAAAAGTAATTATGGTTTAACTTCAAATTTAAGTATTTAGTGTAATTTCATATAAAACTGTTAACGTTGTGCATTGCTTTTTAGTATAGTTAAAATAAATTAAATTTTCGACTGGCCGGTAAGCAAACTTTTAGAATTTTTGTTTGGCAAGCAACATGCTTCGGTATGAAAATATCTAATAAAAAAAATATTCAGCACGCATTTTGTATATATGAACTTGAACTGTTATATATGTATGTAGCTGTGATTTTATAGATAAAAATTATTATTGTGCTACTGAATTATTTCTGGTTTTATTATTAGGTAATGCGGTTTATACGAATTTCATTATCATGATATTAAAAATGTATTGGTCTTTTTTAAAGTTTAAATTTATTTATTTGTCTTATTCCTTATCAGTGCTCATTATATTAAAAATATTTATGATAAAAATTATTTAGGCTAATTAAAATTGAAATTTAATTTTTAATTCGATATCAATTGGCAATAAACTATTTGATTGAAATAAATTTTCTAACCTATGATGTTGCGCACCCTCTCATTTTTGTTGCTTTTTCTGTCAAATATTTCTGATCTTGTCTTACTCTTTTTAGTGA
>JAABKK020000258.1:0-12877 GCA_011634745.2 Catotricha subobsoleta
TTGTTGCTGTTGTTGTTGTTGCTGAGCTTGTTGCTGTTAAATAAGAAATCACAAATAATTATTAATAGATACACAACAAGTACTGAAACATTTAAATTGCAATAAATTAAAACTTACTTGCTGCTGCTGATGTTGCTGTTGATGTTGTTCCAATAACTGTACTTGATGTACGATTTTAGGTGAAACAGACATTTTAGTATTTATTGGTGAACTCATTGTTGCTCCACGATAGCCAGGAGCCTTTGATGCATCCGCTTTTGGTAGTGGTTCATTTTCTAGATAATTTTGACTACTTGCCGAATTATAAATCTGTGCTCGATCCCATTGATTTCTGTTGCTGTATGAGTCATTAAAGAGAGAGTACTCATGAGCTTGGGAATTTCCAACAGCATGCAATTGAACACCAATTTTTTGCGGAAATTGAGACGGTATAACAGAACTAACAGATGATTGAACCATTGAACTGGTATTAACTACTTTATCAGACATGGGCTGTTGCATACTAGACGTATGAATTATTGGTGACGACGTCACGACTCTATTGATGACGGATGTAGTAATTGATGTCAATGATGAAGAGCTAATAGTGATTGCTGAAATATCAGAAGCCGATGTAGGGGAAGCAGATGCAAAACCTTGTAGCACTAATGGTTTACTTGATTTTGTTAAATTACTCGTATCATGTAAAGCTGTTGTGCTTGTAAAAGGTGGTAGAATATGTTGACCGGTAATATTATGTTTGGGTGATGATTGTATAATAGATTGCTGACCTGACACTGGCGTAGAGATTTGAGAATCTGATACCAATGATGTTTTCATATCAGTTGTTGATAATTTCGACGCAAATGTACCAGGTGCCCCAATTGAAGAATTTTTTATTGTATTTTTAAGAGCCATAATAGCATTATTATAAGACATTGTAGTTTTCGTTGTTGCTGAAGATGGTAATGAAGTAGATGTTATAGTGTTAGAAATTGACTTCTTTACTAAATTATTTTCTATAATAGAGTTGCGAATGGTAACATTTGTATTATTGACTATTCTTGACTGAGTCGAAGATGTAAAAATGGATTTTGACGGTTGTTGCGCACGTAAAACATTATTATTTGACAATGGAGTTGTTGTTTTGTTTGAAACTATGGATAACGAACCTACTGATGTGATCGTGCTAATTGGTTTACTTTTTGTTGTTAGGTTGTAAGTTGATGAGCTGCTAACAATGGCTGATGATGTTTGCGAGGATATTCCGAAACTTTTGTCCCAAACATTTGATGGTGGCACTGTTTTTGCGTTATTATTAACGCGTGGAAGCATTTGAAGTATATCAACCTCTGGATCTTTAATTAAGGCTGTTATAAGTACATGTGCTTGCTTTGTAGCTTCTAATGCACCTTTAATTGTAATAGAGCGATCATTCTGGTTTTTTCCTTGCTTTTCCACTTCAATATGTGCTCCAGTTGCTGCACGAATAGCATTTATATTACTGCCGGCTCTACCAATAACTCTAGATATAGCATGTGTAGGTACTTGCACTTTTTTACATGCAGTTTCGGTAACAATTGTTTGTTGTTGAGTTGAACTTTTACGAATAACTTCTTTCCAACCCTCTTCACGTTTAATGCTATGCATCGGTGGTTGTTTAGAAGATATATTTTTATTATTATCTTCGTGATGCTGGTTACTTTTGTTTAGCTTATTTCTCGTGGAATTAAAATAGGTTGTATCGCTATCAACAACGAAATCTTCTCGATCAGTCATGTTGCGCGATGCGCCAAATGTCAAAGACTTTCGATTACTTCCTGTCATCAGTAACGAATCATTAGTTACAACTTTGCTTGAACATTCTGGCTTCTTGTTATATATTTTAACTTCTTCTTTAGAAACTACGAAATCTTTTTCTTTTGTACGAATATTATTAGTGTTATTAATAATAATGATAGATTCTTTCTTACCGTCTGTTTCTTTTCTAATTCCAATTATCTTTGCTTCTTTTCTTTGTGTCCGTGGTTGTGGTTGGACTTGTGGCTGAACTTGAGGCTGAACTTGAGGCTGTTCCGGTTTGCTTTCGGCAATTGGTTTATTCACAGAAATATTGCGATTGATATCTTTCGGCTTGTTCTTATGAGGATTTATTTCTTCCTTTTTTTTAGTAGTTTCTTGAGCTATATTCGGGATGTTGTCGGATCTTGACTCGTTTACTTTTTTATTTTTATTTTTCTTAGATGTCTTATTTTTATCCGGTGCAACGTTACTTTTAACATCACCGCTGGAACAAGAACCTTGACTATTTGCATCTATGCCAGAGTCACCTTCTTCCTTTTCTTGGTTTGCGGCTGGCATAATTTGTATAGAATCCTCCTTATCACTTTCATCTTCCTTTTCTGATTCCTTTTCTGTATTATTCTCTAGAAGTTTTCTTTTTTCTTCTTTTTTCTCCAGTTTCTTTTTCTTTTTACGCTCACGGCGTCTAGCAGCTGCTGCCTTTCTACTTTCCTCTCGATTTCTTTCCATGTCTAGTTCTTCTAGTAAAATTGAAGCATTTTTGTTGGCCTTAACTGCTTGCGCTTCTTTCGCCGCACGTATAGTTTTAACACAATCCTTACATTTTTCATTTAACTCCTTATCACTAACAGTACTTATATAGCGTGTCATTTCCTGATCAGAAGGAAACTGTGTAACATGATTAACCATCCATTCAACTACTTTCGTATGACCTTTTCTAAATGCAGCCATTAAACAAGACACACGTCTGTTATCTTGAGAATCAATGTCTGCATCGTGATTCTTCAATACTTTCACGACGGGTATATGACCACCATTAGCAGCGAGCCATAATGGAGAGTTACCTTTTTTATTTTTAACTTCAACCGCAGCACCACGTGTTAAAAGTAAATCAACAAATTTCAAATGACCTTTATCAGCAGCAATTGTAAGAGCTGTGTCTCTTGAAGATGGGACTGGAGCTGCATTAACATCGGCTCCTTTATCTAGTAGAACCCGCCCTACCTCAATATATCCACCTGAAGCAGCTTCCATCAAAGGTGTTAAACCTGTTTTAGCTCTGTGTTCAACATTTGCTTTACGATCTAATAACAAGCTAACCACTTCATGTCTTCCCTGAAAACATGCTAGTGTTAAAGCTGTATTTCGATTTGTTTCTATTTGGGCATTTATATCGGATCCCATATCTAACAGCATCTTAACTGCAGCCGTATGACCGTTCATAGCAGCTAGCATTAATGGTGAAATACCTAATTTGCTTCCAGTTCGAGAATTTATTTCTGCTCCATGATTTAGAAGAAGTCTTATAATATTTACATAACCACCACTAGCAGCTAAACTGAGTGGTGTATAATCTGATACATTGCGATGTTCTTTGTTTGCGCCAACACTCAGCAATATTTCTACAACTTCATAACGTCCTCCCGAGCATGCTAACGATAACGGTGTGTCTTTTGTTCGTTCTGATTGTGCTTCTATTTCTGCTCCATGTTTTAATAAAGTATTAACAACTTTTTCATGACCGGCTGTTGCTGCCAAAATTAATGGGGTAAATCCTTTTTTATCTCGATGTTCAATATTGGCACCACGGTTTATTAACAATTCAACAAGCTCCTCGTGGCCACCTGCACATGCTAATGTTAACGCTGTGTCATGATTGGAGTCAGTTTCTGAATCAACGTCAATTGTTTTATCTGCACCAGCTTGTGTGCCAACCGTTGGCTGTTGAGTTGTATTCGCTTGACTACCTGCTGGGGCCTGACGCATTATAGTCTTACGTTCTTTACGAGACTTTTCTGTTGTCTTTTTATTAATTCCACCGGTAACTTTTCCAGCTGTAATATGTTGTTGTGTAGTAGAAGGATTTTCCAAGAAATTAGTGGATGTCTGATTTGATGTAGTAGTAGGCAAAACTTTTAATGCGGGGGTTTGTTGCGGTGTTTGTGTTGCAACTTGCACTTGTTGTAAGTGTTGATTACAGAGAGGCGTCACTTGGTTTTGCGTTAAAACATGCTGTTGAGATGGAAGTTGATTATTTGTACTACTGCCTAAATATGCAAAAGTTGTATTTGATGTTGGCAATGATGTATTAATTGGTTGTAGATTTGTTTGTGTCTGAGCAATTGATTGTGAAGAGCACATGTTTTGATTTGCAACCGGTATAATTGCAGCTGAAGTTGATAGTTGCTGTTGATGTTGTTGCTGTTGTTGTTGTTGTAACGGCGTCTGATTACCAGTCTGTTGTACATTAGTGGGTAATTGAAACAGTAATTGAAGGGATGGAGATGTTTTATCTGTATCTACGTTAAACACAAATTTAGTCTGCTGCTGTGAATCAACCGTTAGATCTAGTTGTTGCGGTATACTAGCGGTCGAATTAGGGTTATTTGACACGGATGTGTGAACCTGAAGCTGAGATTGTAAAGATTGTATTCCAATTTTAGCTTGCTGTTGTTGGCTTTGCTGATTTTGTTGATTTTGAGCATCCATTACTGATGTTGAAATTAAAGATATAGTACCTTGTTGTTGATTCTAAAAATAAAATATTAGATCAAATTTTAGTGTTATATTTTTTTTTCTTTACCTGAAGTTGACTTAATAATTGGAATTGTTCAACGCAAAACTGTTGTTGTAATTGCTGATGTAGCTGATGGTCAATTGCCATTATTTGATTTTGTATTGGCCTTTGTTGATCTAATTGATCATCATTGGTACAAATATTACTAGCAATTGTCTGCTGAGATATATCTGAAGTACTATGTTGTGGCCATTGCCCAGCCCAACGCATTTTACAGGCTGAGTTAATACCAATATAATTCGCGTAATCTGTATATTCATTACAATTCGCAGATACTTCCTAAAAAAAAATGGCTGTAGTTTTTTCATAAGCTTAAAAAGGATAAGGTCTTACTTGCAGAGCAACTGGCCAATCAGACACACCGTGCAACACGTTAATAACATCAATGTCGTCTGCCCATTCGTAATTACAAATAGGTTCTCGCGCATTGTCTGGGATAGTATCGTCACCGTGAAAACTTTCTAAAGAATTGTCAATATCCGGATACATTGAACATTCTTCCATATTTTCTGAAACGTTTCCCTCGACAGAAAACATATTCAAGTGATCATCGTGTTGACTTATAAATGTACCTGTATTATTGAAATAAAATAAAATAATAAAATAAACTATAATTCTATTAACTAACAGAAAAATATAAAAAAGAATTACACTTAGACTGATTCGAATCTTGTTGCTGCAGATCGAACTGTTGTTGAATTGTTGTATTATTATTGGTTGCATTTTGAGTACATGGTTTTTGGTGTATAACGAATTCGGGCATAGTATTTGCGTTTAATTCAGATCGAATAACTTCACAGAATATACGGGATATATCCGCTATATCGGGACCTAAGTGAAATAATAAATAAATATTATATAGATATTTTATTTCTTTTTTTAATATCGAAAATATTATGTATTAACAAAAATATTCTTACTATTAGCAGAAGTTTTAGCATTATTTGGTGGTGGTGATGTGAACCCAGATGTTCCACTCTTTGAAGTTGTATCAGATGTTGATTTCGGTTGATCTGTAATTAATCTCTGAGCAATCTTTTGCAAGGGATGATTAGGAATTTGAGCAACCAATTGTAAAATCGTTTCATTTGGTGCTAATTGATCATTACTTTCAATATTTGAAATTACATTTGCATTCAATTGTAAAGTTTCACTACTTCCATTATTTACATCAATGACATCACCGGCTGCTGTAACATTAGAATTATTGATTGGTTGCTGTATATTAATCTGCTTATTTGTATGGCGATTAAACAATGTATTTATCATAGGATGATTTTGCGACTGAAGAGTGCCTTCTTGAGAAGATGATGGAAATTGTTGCTGTTGTTGTTGTTGTTGCAGTTGTTGTTGTTGTTGTTGTTGTTGTTGTTGTTGTTGTTGTTGCTGCTGCTGTTGTTGTTGTTGTTGTTGTTGTTGTTGTTGCTGCTGTTGTTGTTGTTGTTGTTGTTGTTGTTGTTGTTGTTGTTGTTGTTGTTGAGATGTCGATATGCTAAAGTTACTGAAAGATTGCTGAAGTAAACTCTGTTCGGATGATGTCACCATAGGCTAAATATAGTTTTTTTTTTTTGCTTGTTAATAACTTTATTCCTAGATATAATATAATAATATAAATAATGAATATAGAAAACGTACTATAGTGTTATAAATGGAGACCATTTGATTATTTTGCAATATAGGTGCTGCTGCTGCTACGGCTGCTTTACGAATGTTCTTACTATCTTTTTTCGATACAGATTTCACTTTTGGTCGATCACTGATAGCTGTATTTGGTAATACTTCTGATGGTGCAGCAATTGGAGTGGATGTACTGTAGGATATTGGAATTGATGCATTTGAAAAGGTAGCTGAACCAGAAGTGTTTGGCGCAGTTGTATTTATGGTGGTAGCTGTTGTATTAGAAGTTATCGTTAAAATAAATGTGTTATAGGTATATTTAGTGCCTTTTAAGTGCAAAAATTATTTGAAATAGGAAAAGATAAAGTCTGACATTTTATTATTTTAGATTTCATTAATACATAATGATTAATTTATAGTAGGTATTCATACTCTGCAATTAGTTTTAGAATTAAATATTAACCTACCATGAGCAGGAGCTGTTGTTATGTCAACATACGCAGATGGTAAAATAGTTGACAACGGTTCATTTGTTTCACAAATTCGTTGAAAGTTATTCTTTTGCTTCGGTGTATCAACCTGAAAAAAAAGAGAATAGAACTTCAATATTTAAATTATTGTTTAACAACAAACTACTAATTCTTCCTGATTATTAGCTAAACGTACAATTTTGAATTCCTCTAAAAAACTTGGATGTTTCTGTAACTGTTTGTCAGCATTAGCTAAATTCGGCTTACATTCATCTTCACCAAAAGGTTGCAATCGAGTTTGTAATCCATCTGATGTTGTTCCAATATTTAATTCAAATGGTGCTGGCGTTTGTCTATTCTTCCGTAATAAACTTTTCTGTTTCACAGTATTAATTTGATTGATGTTACTGGTAGAAGTAGAAGTAGAAGCAGAAGCAGGTAATACACTGGTTTGAGAATTATTTTGAGTAGTAGAATTATTAACAAGACCAAAGCGAGCTAGGCCAAGTGCTAAACCATCTTTAAAACCTTGATTTCGTAAAAATCTCATATTCGCTAATATAGAATCTTGTAATTCAATTGAAGAATTTTTCGCATTTGGATCCAATAAAATATTATTGATTGAATTTGGTAATATTGAATCATTTGATGGTATTTGATGATGAAAAAATTGTTGATTCGATACACGAACAGCTTCTGGGACTTCTTGAAGGCCCGGAGGTGCATTTATTTGTTGTTGTGTTAAATTTTGTTGAGGCATAGCAGTTTGAGGTTGCTGCAACTGCTGACTTTGTAATAAAGCATGCTGTGGGGGCGATGGTGGCTGCTGTTGGTTTTGATGCTGATGTTGTTCTGTTTCTTGATGTGGTTGTAATTGTAATTGTGGTTGTAATTGCAATTGAGGCTGTAGTTGTAGCTGTGGTTGTAATTGTGGTGGCTGTTGTTGCTGTTGAATATGCTTTACCTGTGGAACTACCAAAGCTGGTTTTTGGATATGCTGAATTTCTCCGTTATTGGTAACTTTTAATGAAGCTGCTTGAGATAACATAGATTCCGGATAATCCAAAAGTAACTGAACCACACCTATATGTCCTCCTTTTGAAGCTTCTATCAGCATAGTACTGTTATCTTTAAGCTTATGAAATGGATCCGCGCAACTCTTAAGTAATAGCTCTACAACAGCTTGATGACCACCGGCACATGCTAATGATAAAGGTGTATGATCGTTGCTAGTAGACTGCCGATTTACATCAGCTCCCTTACTTATTAAAAATTTTATCGTGCAAATGTGACCGGCTCGACAAGCTTTCATTAAAGGCGTACGTCCACCTTCAGACTCATGTTCTAGTTCAGCACCATAGTAAAGCAAAACCTCAGATACATCAGTATGACCATTTTCGCAGGCATAAGTTAAGGCTGTATCACCGGTTTGCGTTTGTGCGTGAACATTAGCTCCGTTCTCCAGAAGAAATCGTACTAAATCTATATGTCCTTCTTGAGCAGCTTCCATAAGCGGTGTAGACGCTCCAAGTTCTAAGTCGGCTCCATTTTTCATTAGATAGTCAGCTACTTCCAAAAATCCACCACAACAAGCTAAAGTTAATGCTGTTTCTTGAGTTTCTTCAGTTTGAGCATTAATATTTGCTCCTAAAAACGAATTAAAATAAATAAAAAATAGTTAATAACCCTTGTGAAAAAAAATTTTGCTATACCCTGTAATAGTATGAAATTAATACCATGACCTAAATAAGGCATAATATTTAATTTTAATACCATAAATAGTTATTAAATACCATATAAAAAAATCATACCTTAAAAAATGTAATATTTATTATTTATGTGGTATGAAAGTTTCCATACCATATTACATATAACTATGGTATGAAAAACGAAAATATACCTTGTCATACCTATACATGTTATTAAATCCCTATTTATGGTATTAAATATTATACCTTATTTAGGTCATGGGATGAATTTCATACCATTACAGAGTATAGCAAAAAAAAATCACACACTAAAAGTATATATATAAGTTTTATACATATTATATTATATTTTATTATCATTCTCATTAAATTATTTAAAAATTACCTTGTGATAATAATAGTGCTGCCATTTCCTCGTGACCTTCTCTTGACGCCTCCATTAACGGTGTATAACCTTCATCATTAACTTCTTCAATATTTGCACCACGCTCAAGAAGTAGCATAGCTAAATCAACATGACCGCCACAAGCAGCAAGTGTGAGAGGTGATTCAAATGAATCAGTTGGCATGTTCACCTGTGCACCGGAGTCTAATAATAGTCTAGCCACTTCAACATGTCCATCCATCGAGGCTTCCATTAAAGCAGTATGCATTTCATCAGTTTTATGCTCTTGATCAGCTCCAGCCTCTAGTAGAAATCTTACCATATCAAGATGACCTTTATAACAAGCTAATGTAAGAGCACTTTCTTTAAATTCATTTGAATGTGTATTAATGCCCGCCCCATGCTCTAACAATATCTATAATTATAAAAAAAGATTTAGTACTAATTGATTATTATTATTTTTTTTGTCAATATTTCATAGCTTTTATTTTTGTTTAATTTAACTATTGTATCAGATAAGATCAAAACTTGTCACAGTTCAAACAAATTCAGAAAATTAAAATTAAATAAAACTCAACAAATTTACTCAAAAACTCATATCTCGGATTTAATCATATACAACAGAAATTTAAGATTTCGTAACATAATTAAACAAATACATTAAAAATATTACCTTTGCTACTTCAACATGCCCAGCAGAAGCTGCTTCCATTAGGGGTGTATGACCATTTTCATTATGATCTTCAACGTTAGCTCCGGCGGATAAAAGTTCTTTTACTGCTTTCACATGACCACCGGCACACGCATACATTAATGGTGTATTTCCCGTGGATGATTGTGCATTTACATCGGCACTATGACTAATAAGTAATTTAATTATATCAACATGCCCTGCAGATGCCGCTTCCATTAGCGGGGTACAGTCATTCTTTTGTCCTCTATCTTCCACTTGCGCTGACATTGCAAGCAACACCTATACATTTTTTATTATTATATATAATATTTCTTCTAAAGTTTGATATTTTAGTCATACCTGTGCTAACTCATAATAGCCAGCTGAACAAGCTAATGATAACAGAGATTCACCATCGTCTGTACCTTCGTTTATTGTATTGTTACCATCACCAAGAAGACGTCTTACTGTGTTGACATCATTATCTGCACAAGCTGCTATAAGCGAGCGTGACAGTAAACTAAAATGAAAAAAATCATATATTTATAAATAAGTGCAATATAATTTTAGTATTATTACAGTAGTAGTTCAGGTTCATGGAAAACGCGAGAACTTCGTCGCCACTGCAATAAATCAAATCAATGTAAAATTATTTCCGTTAGCTGACACTAGATCACACCATAGAAAGAGTAACAAAAATAGAAGGGAGGTGTATATACTGCTCGCACTCATGCATTTTTGAGATTTTTCGTGTAGCAGCTTCATTTTCCTACTGGATGGAAAATTTAGGTATACTTTTTGTACACCTTGGAAGGCAGTTATTGGAACAAATTGTATACTTTCCAAATACCTTATACTTCACATACCTTACAATGTACTTGTTATATATAATATACCTTACAAGGTATATAAGGTATACCAAATAAAGTATTTTTTGAAAAAAAAAGTATGCCTTTGAAGGTATAGTTATTAGTTATACAAAAATTATACCTCGGAAGGTATAGGTACAATTTGTTCCAAAACCTACCTTTCATGGTATACAAAAAGTAAACCTAAATTCCACTAGGGTTGACATTTCGATTTTGATGGAATTAGATAACCCATTGGAGGCGAAACCGCTCATGACTCAACTATGGATATATAGAGACTATAGTCTAGACCAATTCAACACTCGACAGTAGTTTACTCGACACCGTTCATGTTTCACCCCAGTACTTTCTATGCAAAATATAGATATATGTAGATTCTCAAACATACTGATCATACGCTTAGGTATTTTTGTGTTTAGAAAGTGCTGCTGCGTGAGCTAAAAGAAATAATATATATCAACGATATAAGCTGCTCTATTTGTGCCAATATAAAAATAAATTGTAGTGCGCCTACATTTGCACGGAATAATAGTACCCACTTTGATTTACCTCAAAGATTAATAAATCTGTCAAAATGGTCTATTGTATCGCACTAGCGACTAGGGTGGATCGACATTTTTTCTATCATTATTTTCTGAGTAAGGTAAAATCTCGTGACTTTTTTGTAACCTTGTGGGTCTCTACAGCACATCGATGATCACAATTATTTTCAAAATGCTTTTAGCATGTGAATCAGAAGACCAAATGGAACTCAGAAAAATTAATGGTAGAAGGCATGAAAAAAAAGTTGATCCACCCTGCTAGCGACAGTTCGTTAGGTTTTATCAGTATGTGTGAGAACAAGCATTTGCATGAAATTTACTCACGACTTTCTATCTATAGTATATTTTATATATGCTTAGTTTGATAACGATTTTTTATTGAATTGTGACCAACAGCGAAATTTTGATTGCAATAAATCGAAAAGTGTGAAATGAATTTGTACTAATATCTCATTTTTTTTATTTTCGGTATTTTGATTGTCATTATGAAAATGAATTTTTGACATATCGATCGAGTTCTTTTCACGAGCTATTTGGTAGATTTAGAACTCGAGTGAAAAATGACGAAATGAATTATACAAAATTCGATTCATTTTTCATTTTTTTTTTCGATTACAATCAAAATTTCGCTGCAAGTTTTGTGCAGACGATGATAAGTAATTCATAAAATTCATAATAATTACAGCATCATGATTCTCATTGGTACTTACTTTCTATCCCTTGAATTAGTTTCCGTTCTCATTCTATTTAGAGCTTGTGCTGCTTCATCCAAAGCTAAGGTAGCATTTCTTAAAACAGGAACATTTTCGTTCGCTATAGAAAAATAGAAAATCGAATAATCAAAATATTGTCAACAGTCTTAAAGCCATTAATAGGGCATGCGGAACATTTTTTTTATAGACTTTGAAAAAGCGTTGATTGAAAGTATAAAAAAATAATTTTTTTTTATCTTGACGAATGCGAAATGAACGATTTTTACCGGAAAATGATATTTCAATGGAACCCCAAAAATAAAAAAGATGAAAATTATACTAAAATTTATTTTGTATCAACTTTACACTAAACTGACACATTACATTTTTCAATATTTTGTAATTTTAATATTTTTTCAACATTTTTAATTTTTGATGTTAATTTTACGAACGGCCAAACGCAATATGTTTTATATGTATATTATATGATAAATATAACGCAACTTTGTTTACGATAAAAAAAAATATGCCGTATATACGTTGAATTTTGCGATAGGCCATTGTATTTAGAGATAATGTTATCGATTCCAGTCATTCATAAGCCTTCATTCAATTTTCAATAATTTCATACCAAAAACATTTTATGAAGATATATTTGACAATTGAATTTAAATGTATTGAAATCATATTACAACAGTGCGGTTACTTATTAATTTTTCTTCAAAAATATGTAAATACAAACAATTTAATTATTTATTTTTATTTGTGGAATAATATGAGGGTATTGAAATTATTTTTAATAATTTTAGGTCAGCTAACGATAAAACTATTATTAGAATTCAAATGATTGATTCTCTGAGTCTATCACTGTACTCAATTCATATGAAAAAGACGTTACACTATATGTTAAATCATGAAGTATATGCCGATTATGATGTTTAACTGGCGGCTGCGTCAAGTCTCCTTAATTTAATTCATTACCTGCTGCCTCTAACAAAGCCTCAAGTCTTGTAGTGGGATCTTGTTGAATGAGATTTGAATCTACACTTTCATCATCAGTTATTTCCCCACTGCCTTCTTCGTCGTCCTCATCTTCTTCATCCTCATCGTTTTCCTCGTCGTCATCGTCTTCCTCTTCATCATCATCGTCATCTTCATCATCATCAACTTCATCTTCTTCGTGATCGCAATCGGAACATGAATCTGGAATTTCTTCATCCAAATCAGCCTAAAATAAAAGACAAAAAACAAAATTAATATAGTAACAGTTTATGTTATTTTTCAATTGTTTTATTTAGCGGTTTATTGTTTTATTTTTATAACTATATATAATATATATTT
>JAABKK020000258.1:12977-31033 GCA_011634745.2 Catotricha subobsoleta
ACAGTTTATGTTATTTTTCAATTGTTTTATTTAGCGGTTTATTGTTTTATTTTTATAACTATATATAATATATATTTTAAGATATGTTAAATGTTATTCAATTTAAATACATATATAAAAAGATGTCAAGCCGTATATTCATTTGATACAATCAATTTGCTTTTGCCACTGTAATTTATAGACAAATGGGGAGTCTTCGATTTCGATTTCAATCAATTTACTTAAGATGAGATGTAACGTCACTGTAGGACCACAAAAAATGTAAGTGTATTATTGTAAAACATATATAAACGCTAATCACGAACTCAATTACAATTTAATATTTAAAAATAAATAATAATAAATAATTTTTTAAATAAAGAAACGACAAATTATTGTTATTGAAACTACTTTTACGAATATTTCTTATCCTTTTATATAATCATTTCACAGAACTAGAATATCTAAATATTTTATTTTTAAGCAATAAATACATATGTTTTCTAGTTTATTTCTTTCTAGTCTATCCTTAACGTAAAACGCACCAAGCGTATATTAGTAAAGTTTTTTTTTTTAAATCGTAGTGGTTCATTTGGTCATTTTACGTGGTTACTTTTATATTTTTACTTGCTAGCGTGTTATTCATATTGTTCGTATTCGTAAGTTGATCACTTCCACATTTTCTAAAAGAAAACAGTTTTACGTATAAAATACGCGTACGTTCGTTCGTTTTCATTTCATTTAATATAAATAGATGTATTTTATTTAATATTATTATTGAAATATTAATATTATAGTTATATTATGTACAAAATTAATCAACACAAATGTTAGATTTAATTAATAAAAACAAAAAAGAAAAAAATATTACAAACACTGTAGCGACATGCTGTAGATTATTTTAATTAAATATTGGAATGCAATGATTGTGATATTATCTGTATAACAATCATTTATCGAAATGTTGAATTATTCTTTAATATAATATAATAATAGAGCACCCACATTACATCTATTTTATCAAAATCTTCAGCTCGCAAGGACAATATATTGTTTATTGGTTTAAAAAAAAAGTGTGCAAGATTTGAGTCATATTGAAAAAAATTTGGTGGTTTTTGATACTTTTGAGTATTAAAGCGCCTTCAATGGGTTGCCTGAAAATGACTGCCAAAAATGAATTTATTTTGGCCTTTTTGGGAGCAAAAATCGTAGTTTTTTGAAGATGATATCAAATAAATATATCAAGAAGTTTTCATAAATGTTATGTTCATTTTTTTTTATACCTGTTGAACCTTAGACATCAAGAATACATAAAAATTCAACAATTTCTAACGCAGACTTCGATCTTTTTCACATGACGGAGTTTTTTCCAAGAAATTCGTGAATATCAAATATGTACATTGTACAATATAAAAAAATTCAGCAACTTTTAAAAAATTTCAAAATAATACAAAATTTAATTAAAGTTGCACAGATTTTATGTACCACGTAGGTAACGTAACTCAAATGAACCAACCAGCGCTCTGGATTTCGTAAGTTTTAATTTAATTATTCCGTCATATGAAGTAATCTTATGCTGTATGCATTTGTAGTAAAAAGTTTGGTAGCTGTAAATAATGAACTAAAACTTTATTCGAAATAAGTAACAGTAACAATATACAATATTCTAGTGTCTTAAAAAAGAGATAGAATATTATGATAAATTAAGTTAATGAAACTAGGCTATTATTGTACTAAAGAATTAAATTTGTATTAAGTAATACTCTATATAGCTCGGTATCGAGTATTAAAACACACGCCTAATACTGAAAAAGACAAATATCGGGGATGTTAGTACAATAATTTTGAATTATACGTATCATTGTAACTAAATCCTTTACATTTTTTAAAACAAAAACGGACAAATTTTTGAACTCCTGTATGAAAAATAATAAATTACTGAAAGAATTCAATATTTTGATTTAAAATCAATTAGAAAGTATGAATTAACTAAGTTTGAATGTTCCAGTAGTTATATTTAAAAAAATAAATGAAAAATATCGAATATACACACACACACATAGGCACAGACACAGGCACAGGCCCACACACACATAATGCAATTTTATCAAAATAATAGCGCATGAACTGAGAAAACTTACCAAATATTCTGGCCTAAGACACAACCATGCCAGAAGAATCTAAAAAAAACGAGAAAAACGACCGAAGAATTTAAAAATTTATTTATTTATGTTTTCCTTTATCTGTTAGCTTTGATGTTAGTTGTTATAATGATGGTCATAAAAAGTATTTGATAGAAGAAAATTAAATTACTATTTATTTCGTTATTGAAACCATCAGTAAATTTTCAATTTCATTGAGCATAGGAGTGAAATAAATAAATTACAATTGCTATGTGCTGCTACACCATATCAAATGAGATTTCTCCTTGATTGTACAAACTAAGAATAATATGAAAAAATATTTTCAAGTAAATTGTTGTTAAAAGCTGTCGCTATATCCAAAATTTTCGATGATGGGCTTAAGTTGAGCTGTATTCACATGGCCAAAAGGATGTCGCTGCAGAAACACACTATCCCACTCATACGCATGACATTTCTTATAAGGAACATGAAATGGCAATTATTGGAAAAATATTGTTTAAATTTCACATTTCCTCTCAAAAAACTCATGATATTTTATGCAGCTTCGAGGTTTCTTTCCCTTTTGACATTGAATCATTGTGCTGTGCGTGTCTTTTTTAAGAAAATGTATATTTGTGATATGCTTATTAATATACGAGGGAGAACGTATGTTTCTGCAGTGAGGTTTCTTCAGTGCATTTTTTGGCCATGTGAATTAAGCGTTATTGTGAACACAGTGTTTTAATATCCTGTCAAGTAAAGATTCATAATTTTGCATCTTTGTTGCATTGTTTCTTCCAGAGAGTAATTTACAGTGTGTTAAAATTGTCATTTACGACGTTTAGATATATAGTGGCCTATATAATTAGTAATTAGTGACAAATATGTGTGATAATGCCGCATCACGACTCACGAGCTATATAGATATTATCCGCGTTCGAACGCCGGATCTCATTCCATAATTATGGCATGCCATCTTTATATTTCGTAATAACGGTTAAAAGAGATGTCGTATAGGAAAATTATCCATAATCGACCCCCATTTATTTTTCAAAATTCAACTTTCGCCCATACATTATGCCCCCTCCGATCTCCCAATAATTCTATTGTTAGCCATGACGAGAACACTTTTGCTGAAGAAAGTTTAAATCAATCACTTTTAGTTTATGATATATTTCTGTTTAAGCGTGTAATTTCATTGTTGATGTTGTTGTGTCGTCAAGGCTAACAATTCTTCTTTTTACAAAACTCATTTGGCCCCTTATTAAAAAAAAAATACTGCAATTCTAATGCAATAGTGTAAATAAAGTATTTACTAGTGATTGATTTTTTTGATAGAAATAAAACATAGAAATAAAACAATGTTGTCACAATTAAATAATCTATTGAAAATACATATTACAATTCCTTACACCTCAATTGAATTACTCACCAATACACATTTATACACACTACACATGCACACAAACCAATACATATTTCCTTTTGACGTGTCTACGATGGATTATATGTAATAAAATAATATACACTAATTGTAATGAACATTAAACATTAGGCCACTTACATAGTGAAAATTGAATATAAATGATGACGTCAGGAACATTTTATTTTTAATGTTTATGTATTATATATTTTTTATAATTGATTGTAATGTGTTGTATATGCATAATTTTTTTTTTCGTAATTATTATTTTTATTTTCAATTTATTTTTAAAAGTGTTGGTTGCTTAAAATATGCCTAAGTACTTATGTGCATACACATTATCTATCATTATTTGGATGCATAGTGCACATTTTATATACTAAGCGAAAGCGATACGTCCAGTCCAAGTATAAATTAAATTATTGTACAGAAAAATATAGGGTCGACCGGTCGGATTATAAATTTTCATTTTTCATTTTTTTTTTTTAATAAATAAATATTTAGTTTGTAAATTTTGTGATTTATTCATTTTTCAATTGAATGTTGAAATAATAAATATTAAAATTACTGTACCGTACTTCTAGTTAAATAAATATTCATAATGGTAGAGGAAATGAATAGATGAACTCATATGGAATTAAATTATGTGGAAGTGAATTTTGAGATTCGTACAGACATGAATAATCCTAAGAAAGTCTTTCTGCGTTTTTAATTTTTTTAAAACTCTACATACAAAGTATGAAGAATCTACTAAATTTGTCCACAATCGATACCGAACCGGCGTCAAAACGACATCAAAACAATAACGATTTATATAATTCTAAATTGATTGTAAGTTAAGAACATATAAAGTTGAATGAAAAGAAATTAAAGATAGGGTTCTGTATGTAATGTACATTATATTAAGCATCATTCCAATATTAACCAAATTTTATAAAACCATCAATGCTTCTTTTATTTATTTATTTATTTATTTTTTCTCAATGAACATTTTTGTATAAATATGAACAATTTAAATTAAAATATTGAATTATATTAATTGATATTATATATTTACTCTAATTGAATTTTAAAATTACCTACGACCAAAAGCTTTGATTTAATTGAAAATATACCTTTCACAATATGAAAATAAAAACACGTATTTTCACATTTTTAAATTAAAAGTTTCTTCATACAAAAATGCATTTGATATAAAATATATTTAATAGCACAAGTTTATAAAGTACATATTTGCCGATTGGGACATAAATAACTGTTTCATTTGAATTTTTGGGGGCTAAGACTGACAATTAAAAATGTGTATCACATCAGAACTTTAAAATAATTTAGTAAATTTAATGACTTTAACGTCAAAATACCATTTTCAATGATATAAACCAGTCAGTGAGAATTAAATAGTTTTTAAGTTGGAATACTAGTTGTTATTGTATTAAAAGATCCTCTTAAGTGTGCATAGTCATGTTTTGCGGTGTTGTTTTGGCGTTGTTTTTGACATTTGTAAAAGGCGTTGTCATTAATGACCAATCAAATTTCATATTTTTATACAATATTTTGCCCGATTCCATACAAATAATGAAGTGTCAGATTTCAAAGAGCTGACGTGATATAATTTTTTGGATTTCAGATTTGAAATTAGGAGGTCAAAATACGTTGAAAAACGTAAAGGTCATGTCAGTGTCAGTCGCATTTTATCTTATTTTAAAAATACTTAGTTAATTATATATCTGAGATACATATAATTTGTCAAACAATGAAAATTAATTTATAAATAAAAGTAACTACCTAACTAACAATATAAAGTATCTCAAAAACTATTTTATATCTTAATTTTTTTTACATTATCTTGTATTTTAAACCATATTATCTGAGATAACATGATAGATGATTTTTTTCGACTATCTAAATCAAGTGTGCTTTCATCTTATCGTCGGTCTAATAATTTCAATTTAACCGCTTTTACGGCACTTTAATAATTATTTTTATATGAAAAAATATTATTAGTTTTCGGTTTAACTGGTCGGTACTTATTAGATAAAGAATGGAGCTACCATTTTTTTTCACTTTCTAGAAAATTTCGGAAATGATGCTTTAGTATCAACACAATTTAAATATTTTAAAGTATAAACAAAATGAACCTCTGAAATAAGTTTATAAAATAAAGAATTAATTAATTTAATTACTTATTATTACAAAGAAAACATAGAAATATTAAAATTAAATAAGTATAATTTTATTTCTAACGAAAGGGCAATAATTTGAAAGCATTTCAAGTACTTAATACTGAGAAGGGAAACATATTTAAACCGAAAATAAAGTAATGAGGGCAACATATCGTTTACCGAGTGCGTACGTAAGGTATTTGATGACAAATTTAGAAAGAAAATACAATTTAGTTTAGCATAAACTTGACGAACAATTAATATTGATGTGCAAAACAGACGAACTGTGTATGATTTGACTTAATTATCTACCTGATTTTAATTTGAAATCAAAAAATTTACTTATGTGTACATTTATGTGTATGCGTATGTGTGTATGTGTGTGTTTGTGTGTTGGTGTCTTTATTCTTTAGTATCTCGAGCATAGCATTAAAGAAAATCCTTAATACACTATTACAAAAGATTTTACAATATCCATAACTGCAAATTATATTGTACTTTATACAAAAAATATATATATAACTAAATAATCACAATGTTCGACACAAAAAAAAAAAAAATAGATCGCCATTTTTAATCCATTTTAATTAACCATAAAAGAAAAATTTAAAAAAATTAATATTTAAAATAAACACCATCATTAAGTAATTTTCCTTTTCAAAAATAATAAGAAAAACCAAAAAAATAAAATTTAATTAAACAATTCCGTAAGATGCGCAAAATTATTTTTGTGCATAATAAATGCATGTAGTTACTTACTTACTTACCCAGAGAATTAAAAAAAAACAAAAACCACATCTATCTCTAATAAATTTTATGTAGTCGGGTCAATTCGTTTAAAATATATTCGAAAGCGAGAACAATACTACTATTTCGTACAAGAAAAAAGAAAAAGAAAAAAGAAAATATATATAGGTAAGTATATACATTATATATTAATATATTCGATGAGTTATTTCAAACTATTCAAAATGACGCATTTCAGATATAATTTTAAGTATTTTCAGAAAATATTAACATATTTACAAACAATTATAATCATTTTTTGAGAATTTCATATGATTTGCGATTGACATAAATACGTATCAAACCATTTTTTTTCTTTATATACATAATGAAAAATGGTGCAATTTAGAGACTGACTAATCTAATGGTTACGATATGAAAATGATGATAGGTCGTCGTCGTCGTCGTATTTTATTTTTAATTTTAAAGAACAAAAAAAAATGGTGAAAAAAATTTAACATACCTCCGAAACAGACTCTTCATCTGATTCGGATGAATCCATTACAAGCGGCTGCATTTCTGTATATATTTCTAAATCAGATTTAGCCGGACTTGAACTAGAACTTATAAATTTATTATTTGATGTGACTTCGGTAGCCGACATATTATTTTTTCCATTTCCACTTGGGTTGTACTTTGCAGTCGTCGCCTTTGATGTAGATGGAACACTAGCACTACTCACTTTGCAATCGAGTTTTTTATTATCACAATGTTCAACATTCTGCATTTTATATATTTAACTTATGTTTACACATTTAAAACACGATTTAATGACAATAAACACTTTTATTTTGGTGTAATATGCGATTAAAAACTACTCATTTAATGGGATCGCCATCATGTCTTCCGGAAACTTTATGCGCTTTCAGTGGATAACTTATAAACTTTATATGCTGACTAAAGACAATTGATGCAGGTACTGCAACTTCACTTCAATATTTAAAGAGTGCGATAGCGCAATTATTCAAATAATTATTGAACGTTAAATAATTAATTATTATTTATAATAAAAAAAATAAAAAAAAAACTATTTATTACCTCAAAAGGCTTCATTTAGACATTTTCCATTAAAAATTAACAATTACAGTTGAAATATTATATAGATTCAATTTCTGCCCATATTTTAAAATTTTCGACGTTAAGTAACCCAATAAGCATAGCAGTTTTTGAAAATCAGAACGCGTAGTTCGTTTTTTTACTACTGCTGAACCATTCCTTTTGAATCTATATACGAATTCTACCGTACTTATAGTTCCTATCGTTTACTTCATAGACTTTGGTCATAGTAGAAGTACCTTTAAATACCATGTACTTCGTGTACAAGATTTCACAATGACAATAGACCGATTCCTACACGTTAGTTCTCTGTTGAGCAATTTATGGAAAGTCTATTATTACAGGCCTCGGACTGAGGTTAGGATTCCAAAAATTAGGAAGTTAGATTACCAAAAATTAGGAAATTAGGAGAAGAAATTTAGGAGAAGTTGGGAGTTTTCTTAGTGTTATTTAGGAAATCATGAAAAACAATTTTGGAAATTAGGAGATTTTTTTTAGGAAATTAGAAGATTTTTTTTAGAAGAAATTAGGAGTTTTTTTAATAGTGAAATTCGTTTATTTTCCACTATAAAAATAGAAATTAGGAGAAAGAAAATTAGGAATTTAGGAAGAAAAGTAGGAGGTTAGGAGGAAAATTAGGATTTTAGGAGGAATTAGGAAAAGTTAGGAATTTAGGAGAAGTCCGAGGCCTGTTATTATATTCTGGATACACAACTTGCAATTGCCTATTAATAATAATAGCCTATAAATAATAGGCTCTGTTCGATATTTTCCTCATATTCATTAAAGAAATTAATAAATTATTTTAAGTCAACAATTGATTTAAATTATATTGAAGCGTACACATTAGCCATTCATTTGATGTAAACATATATTTTCTCTATCGCATAATTATCGAGCTATGATCAATTCCATATTTAATCGATTGTTTGTATGTGAAAAGCGCTGTTCGATATTTTGTTTTCCAAAAACCAGGAGTGGCGCCACCACAAAATTATATGTAAAAAAAACATCTCAACTACTTACTAGGTGCTGTTAAGTAATCGTTCTATTATTTATGTTAACACTCGCACACGTACTACAATAACTACAAAGCAGTGATGCTCCCGTCGAATGTGGAATGTAGAAAGCCGTGAAAAAATGTACGTAAAATGTTGAGTCAAATAGAATTCTATTCAACGTTGAATAGACGTAACGTAGAATACATTTGAAAACATTGCTTTTTGGCTATCTACTCCATTTAATTGCTTATTTCGTGTCCCTTTTATTAATTTAAAGTTTAAAAAACTTTCAAATTTTCCACCCGAACGTTCCTGCACACATTTGTCTTTCGTAGAAAAGTTACTAACGTTTATAACTAAGTAGTAGTTTAATATACAATATACAAGTAAGCACTAAGAATGAACAAATTGCCAACAAGGGACCATTCGCTTATTATGTCACGCTTTAAGAGAATTTTCCAAAATTTTGTTTATGCAATATTTCTGTAAATATCAGTCACACCTTAATTTTGAGGTGGTTTATCCATATAAGGGGTTATAAACTGGGAAATAGACCACCTCAAAATTAAGGTGCGACTGACATTTACAGAAATATTGCATAAACAAAATTATGGAAAATTCTCTTAAAGCGTGACATAATAAGTGAATGGTCCCTTGTTGGCAATTTGTTCATTCTTAGTGCACTTACACTTACTTACGTGTAATAGGTTTAAAAACACGTTTTCAAAAGTATGAATCAAGAAATGTGATAAGAAACTAGAATGGATTGGTATACGACTTCATTTATGTAAGAAATTAAAAAAAAATGAGTAGAAAAAACCAAGGGAAAACAAAAGAAAAGAAAAAAGCAGGCAAATTTTCCCGAATTTCCAAATGTGCATAAACAAAAAAAAATGCCAAGCCAATACTAGATTTTTTGCAAAATTCGCCCGAAATTTCTCAAAAATGAAGTAAAAAATTAAATGTCAAAGAATCATATATTTGGCTAACCCTATTAACATTTCTTACCCAATCACAACGCGTAATTCAATTTCAAAAAATATTTATACACTGAAAATTCTCAAAAACGGACAGACATTCAAGGACCCACAAAATTTTCCACCTCAGAGAAGTTTTCCGCTATTGAGGATTTAATCCGTTTTTTTTTTTTATTTTAAGTATACAAAATTTGTTATAAATTATACATATCTATTTTTTAAACCATATAATGTTTTTGGCAACGGACCGATGCCATTAGAATAGGTTTTAGTAATACTCCAAGTATGTCCAAAGTTTCCATTTTTGACTCAGCGGGAGGGGGAGACCCTTGGATGAAAAAAAATAAAGTGTCGATTTCTTATGTTTTCTCCTCGAATCATGCGGACTCATGAGCTTCTAAGATAAAAGTTGAAGAGCTTTAAATAAGAGTTTTGCACCCATAATTTTTTTTCCTCCGAATTACCGAAAATAAATTTTTCTTTGGATAAATAATGCTGATTTTTTGCCGATGTTTTCTCCATCATGAGTTTTTAAGACTTTTAAGTTTTTTTTCCATAAATTTAAAATCTAGGTTCTTTAATAAAATTAAATGTATTAGTGCAAAAAAATATTTAGAAGTTTCCGCCTTGAAGGTTTCTAAATGAACTGAAATTTTCGTTAATGAATAAAAAAAAATAGTTCGACATTCGCGTCTGAGGAGTTTTCCGCAAAAGGGTAAAATTTGTATGAAAATGTTGATAAGGTGAAATCTTTTTCTTTCTTTGACGAGTTTCCGTAAAAAAGGATTTCCGTCTCTGAGGATTTTCACTGTATTTATATTTATAAAACATGTGCAAACGTGTCAAAAAAATAGGCCTACTCGCAACTGGACATTTATTAATATGAACAGTTCACAATAAACCATATTTTTGAAGCAAAAATCAATCTAATTATTTACTAAACTGTGTATGATTACTATTATTATTTTCTTTTTTAATCAAATATGTACTTTCAATTAATCAGAACCCAGAAACATCAACAAAAATTACTTTTTTTAAATAGTATGCCGTGATATAAATAATAAATAATAACGTGTAAACTCTGCAGTAATTTACACGTCTTCATTTTTTTTTTTTTTTTGACAATTGCATATGTCAATTCAGCATTCCGCGTGAAGCTAAGTGTATAGTATAGCTTAGTGCACTGCAGGTCTTTGGCTTCAAATAAAGAATTTAACTACATAAAATATGCCTACAATTAGCATAAAACGTGATTTATTATTTAAATCACTTGGAAAATCATACAGTTAGTTGTTATAAACCATATTTTAGATGTTACTATTTGTTTATATTGCATTCTAATCATTTGATGATTTTTATATGCACAATTTTATTTTCAATACTGGAATATTTAATTTATAACATTAATTAATTACACGCTATCTTTAGGTGCTTCTTAGTTGTCAGAAGATATTTATTTTAATGGGTTGTTCTGGTAATGGCTGTTCTAAAATGAAAATGTTAATGGTTTTTAAAATTTATCGCAATTGAAATAAGAACTTTATATGTTCTGCAGGCGTCCGCTGCAAAATATCTACTCAGAAAAAACAATCCTAATTGATATATTGATCATCCAAAAATAGCAAAGTATCTTTTAGAGATCACCTGAAAATAACCTTTTACGGGATTCGGCTGTGTATATCTTTATATTATACTATTTGTTGTTTATATAGTTATTACTAAAGAAAAAGGTCAAGGCAGTGATATTCTCAGTTAGAAATTTGGCGTATTATTAGTTGTTTTCGTTTTTGTAACTGTAAGTTACCCTAACTTTTTTGTCGTTTTCACTCTGCCTTAATTTCGTAAAAATGAATTCGATAAGAAACTTACTCTAACATACTCGAATAACAAAAGCCAAAGCAATTATTATTTCATAAATCTATAAATATTTCATAGGTAATAGCGGGGTATCCAGCTAGCTAATACTTTTTCGAAACAGTATGTAAGATAGCATGGCATACTAATATATATTATTATCGAAAAAGTATAAAAACGTAGCAGTAAATAGACGCTGGACACCCTTAATAGTTTTTTTTTTTTTTTTTAAATAAAGTCTAATAATTATTCTTATTATTATATAGCTGACGATGAATTCCAAACATTATGCTTTGCTTTCGGTCTGGAACTAGATGAAGTGGTAAGCGAGTCTTTATCTTATATTTGTGAGACCATTAACTTTTCATTCCGTTTCAACCATATTTTAGACAACAGAAAAGCAAATGCTTACTAAAGAGCAAGGTAATATTGTAGCAGCTCAAACGTTGTCGGAAGAAATTATATATCGGATCGACATACCTGCTAATCGATATGATCTTTTATGTTTAGAAGGACTTGTCACCGGTTTACTTGTATTTCAGGGGCAGTAAGTTATTGTCGGTTTTTTAATGAATTTATTATAATCGGATCCAACAAAATGGAAAATAATTTTTATTAATTAAATAAGTTTTATACATTTAATATTAATTCAAACTGTATTAATTTTTCAACGGAATAGTATAAAACCACCTCGCTTTATTAAAGTTGATTCACCTAATTCAACACCAGAGAAATTGATAATATTGCCGGATACAGCACAAGTTCGTCCATATGCAGTTTCTGCCATACTTCGAAATATAACATTTAATAAAGATTCATACGATAGTTTTATCGATTTGCAGGTTCAAATTAATATATTTAAAATTATATATCATATTTTGAATCACTTCTATCGTTTTCTTTGTGTTTTATTCAGGATAAACTTCATCTAAATTTATGCAGAAAAAGATCGCTAGTTGCAATTGGAACACATGATTTGGATACAGTACAAGGACCATTCTATTACAATGCCAAACCCCCAAGCGATATCAAATTTAAACCATTAAACCAGAATAAGGAAATGACTGGTGTTGAATTAATTGATTTTTACTCTGTACGTTTTCACTGAACTTAATTTTTTTAACATAAAAAATATATTGTATGCAAATGGATGCATTGAATACAAATGATCAATAAATTAATGATTTAAATAATTTTTAGACACATGCTCAAATAAAACAATATCTGTCAATAATTCGGGATTCACCTGTTTATCCAATTATATATGATTCCAATGGAATAGTACTTTCGTTGCCGCCGATTATAAATAGTGATCATACAAAGATAACTTTAAACACGAGAAATGTTCTTATTGAATGTACCGCAACTGATTTGACAAAGGTAATAAATATATAAATTCCACTTTTCCAATTTAAAACAAATAATTTGAAACATTAAACAAATTGTTACAGGCCAAAATCGTTTTAGATACGTTGGTATGTATGTTCTCGATGCATTGTGATAAACCCTATGCAGTCGAATATTGTGAGGTTGTGCTGCCTTCTGGTAAATTTATAAAATATCCAGAATTAGGCTACCGCGTCGAAACTATTTCGCCAGAAATAGCTAATAATTATATTGGTGCAAAGTATGAACTGTTTTTCACTTTATCTTGACAATGAATTGTTTTAATATATATAGTATTGAAAATCTTTCATTTTTGTAGATTGTCACCAGAAACAATTGCTACTAACCTAACTCGAATGCATCTTAAAACCACAATACAGAAGAACGGAGAACTACTGGTTGAAATACCACCGAACAGACATGATGTTATTCATCCATGTGATATTTATGAAGATATCGCTATCAGCTATGGGTAAATATAAAAATAGTTAGATGATCCAAAAAATCTAATACAAATTATTATCACCTCTTGTACGAATTTGTATGAACGCGCATTCACGGTCATTCTCTTAATTTTCTAGACGGGGTTTACATGTTTTATCTTATCATGAGTACCTAAAAATAATATTTAGTATTAGTAGTTACATAGCATCAGACCATACAAAAATTGTTAATGATTTTAATAATTTTTGTAACGATACAAAAGCTTATAATTTATTTGTTGGTTTCTTTACTGAGCTACCACATAAATTAGTATCTGTACTAAATAGGAATAATAATAACAAAGCAGCTCATAAAATATTTAAGTAAAATTCATATGTAAATACAAATTTCATTCAACAAAAAAATGAATATAAAATTTATAATATAATTATAATAATTAAAAATAGTTCAGCAACCGTACGGAATACATTTACAAACATAGAAATTCAAAATATTGTTAAATTAAATTGACACGAATACATTTTTTTATTATAATTATAACCATTTAAATCAGAAAGAAAAAAAAATTAGGGGATAAAACGTTGAGAGAGAATTATTCACCAATTTCAATTTTAGATCACTGATTACAATTTTCTGTTAGTTTTGTCAAGACAATCTCGATTAAGGGTAGAAGTTCAGCTTGTATAAGCAAATATGTAATAGGCCACTAATATATATGAATGACATATTTGAATTAAATTTATTTGGTGATTCACAATTATTTGCAGATGAAGCGATGATTGCGTAACATTTTAAAGACTATATTATTCTTATATTGCGTCAAATATTCATTATTTAATTCCAATACTAACGGTTAAAAATTATTTTAATATTAAAATTATTTAAAATAAGGCAATTCAATACAATTTCATTAAAGGATATTATTCAAATGATATAATAAATGTATTTATTTATTCATTTATTTATTTGGCCAGCGGTATATACCTGAGGCTTTTAGTGGAATACATACAATTAAAATATCATTTTCAAAACAGTAAATAAAAAAAATATGACTTAAGTTAAACATTATGCTTGAGAAATTTAGTAACGAGTATTTTTAATGTGCACATTGATAAATTGAAATCTACTAAATGATAGCATCTGTTAAACTGGTCAATCATCATATTCATCGGTTCATTATGACCATAATTCGTCCTGTGTACATTACGGTATAAAAATGGCTGATTTCGTAGACTTCTAACATTGGTATTAATATTTAATGAGTGCAACAATTGCGCTGATTGAATGTTGCTTGTTAACAATTTAAAGATAAAAATGACACCAGCAACTGCTCTACGGACACTTAATGTTGGCATATTAAGTAACAATAGTTTATTTTCATATTATGGTAGATTCAGGATATCTCTCCAACCAAAATTCCGTAGTCAATTCACGAGATGCGTACTGAATATTAAGGAGTCTATACAATTTCCGCATATTCCAGAATTGATCTAACATAAGAGAAAATATGAAATATTAGGATTTTAATCGATTATAAATTTTGCCTCACTAATACTACATAAACTAGAAAAAAATTATAATTGATACTAATACATATTTTAAAAAAAATAAACAAATAAGCAAATAAAACACTTGAAGAGTTGATGAAATTCATATTACCAAGAATAAGAATGATTAGGGTTGCCAATTAATTGTTATACTATTTACAAAAAAAAACGAATAAAAACGTATACACAATAATACATTTCAGATATAACAATATTAAACGTACATTACCTTTTACAATGCATTTCGGTCGCCAATATCCTCTTAATAAATTAACGGAACAACTTCGAGAACAAGTAGCACAATCTGGATTTTCTGAAGCTCTAACCTTTGCATTGGTATTTTTATTTCTTGTCACATTCATAAAAAAATATTTTCTTTATTATTTCATAAATATTAATAATTTTTTAGTGCTCTGAGGATGATTTATCAAACAAATTTTTAAAGAAAATAGAAGACATACCAGCTGTTCATATTTCAAATCCAAAAACTTTGGAATTTCAAGTAAATATCACTTTTTGATTATTACAATTTAATAATGCTCTATTTTTGTTTATACAATAAAATTAGGTTGCTAGAACAACTCTTATTTCTGGTCTACTGAAAACCTTAGCATCAAATAAGAAAATGCCTTTGCCATTAAAAATATTTGAAATATCTGATGTTGTTTTGCTGGATGAAAAAAGTGAAGTTGGAGCGAAGAATGAACGTCGATTAGCAGCTGTGAATTGTAACAAATCAGCTGGTTTTGAGGTCGTACATGGATTATTAGATCGTGTTATGCAGCTACTAGAAGTTCCATGGAAAAATAATGGAGGCTATTATCTTCAAGCAATTGAAGGTAAATAAATATTTCTCTAATATTTGAATATTGTATGTTCATATTGTTGCAAGTCTAAAAAAAGAAATTAATGCAATATATGAAGTCTCTAACACCCCATTGAGCATATACAAAAATCGATTAATGACGAAAGCACGTAGTAGGACCGAATTTTCTTTAATTACTGTTAAAAGAATGTCAAAAAGTCTTTCTACCTATCAGCTACATAAAGGCCAGACGAGATTACGATAAAAATTTGGGCGCTGTGGGAGTATCTGTAATATATTTATTTTCGTTAATCAGAAAATTTAATAAGCTTTCTAATAGTCTCAAGATCAACTCATTTGGTCGAAAATTACGGAAGATCTGATATTTTAGAGAATGTCTGCTCTGTCAATTTCTACAACGTGGATTGGATTGCATTGGATAAAGCAGATGAACGAAATCTAGCGCTCAGGCCAGTACTAGAATTTTCAAATCAGCCGCGTATCCCACAAAAATAAAGCCTGTCGCCTTTATTCGTTTTAGTAATTTGTCAACTACCAGTATCCATAGGAGGGGGGAAATTACGCTCCCCGTGGACATCCTCTCCTTGTGATCCTGGTTATTATTACATCATTGACGATCACTTAGATAACCCTTCTTTTTAGCAGAGCATCTACTTATTCAGTCATCCATTCTTCCAGCCCCCATCTAGTGGTTTCTTCATTAATAGAGCTGAAATTTGTATTATCGAATGCTCTTTCCACGCCTAGAAAAGCACCGAGTGCAAATTCTCCCATGTGTACCGGCTCTTTCACCATAGATATTAGGTTGTTGAGGGCGGATTCAGTCAATCTGCCCACTCTGAAAGTATCTATAAGTTTGTCCATACCAAGTGGAAATCCCTGATAGCTCTCCACTAGCCTCTCCACTATTTTTAAGAATAACGAGGATAAAATAATTGGACGGAGTGCTTTGGGCGAGGTGTAATCATTACACTTGGGCTTTGGGATGAAGACTACCCTAACCTTTCTATCGTTTGGGAATTGATTTGTTGCAGAGCTTTTTGGATGGTTACTGGGTAGATCCCACCCGGCCCTGCCACTTTAAAGGGGGCAAAGAAGTTAATTGCCTACCCTATTTTATCGGCGATAACCACTTCCGCAGCCGCAAAATCCCCTAGAGTGCGCTTGCTCTCAGACGAGCACCGCGTCTCCTCTTCAGGGATGATGCAATCCGGGAAGTGGATGTCCAGTAAATGATTTACTGATTTGTGCTCTGTCGTTGTATAATGTCCAGGGGAGTCTTAAGAAATCCAGTTCCTGATATGATGTCCCCAGAGCGTATCTTATGCAGTCGAGTGGAGGTTAACAAACTCTCCACTTCTCCGTAGAAATCTCTCCACTTCGTTCTTTTCCCCAATTTAATCCTACTTTTATATGTTCTATGAACTTCTCAGTATTTTTGCCAATGAGAATGGGAGACCAAACGCGCATGCTTTTCTTCTGCAACATGATTAACATTCTAATTTTTTTCCACTTCAATTAATGGCGTACTAGAGGTACTAGAGACTCATATTTAGCACTAAATTCTTTTTTTTTTAGATTTCCAACAATATGAGCAAAAAGCATTTGCACTTTCTTTACTTTTCAAAATTTTAATCGCCCTAATCAACCAACATCTTTGATTAATTTCAGATTCTGCATTTTTCCCAGGTAGGTGTGCTCATGTACTTTTTCAAGATGTTGTTATTGGAAAAATAGGAGTACTTCATCCAACTGTGCTGCAAGCATTTGAAATAAGTAATCCATGCTCCGTTGTGGAAATTAATATAGAACCATTTGTCTAATATTTTCATTTACATATATGTAATTTAAAGCAATATTATTTAATGAATGAACATTATTTATAATAAAAGCTTATTTTAAATATATTTGACATACGTATATTTATCTAAAAATAATTAAATGATATGATTTACCTATGTACAAAAATATTCTAGTACAACAATATATGAAAAAAAATATGATACTATTTCATTATTTAGGGGTACTTTTGCACTAGAAGATTTTTGTGCACAATGGGGAAAATCCCAGCTCAATTCGATGAATAATCGCCAATTCATGGAATTTTTGATTTGTGATTTGATTTTTTTCATACGATTTTACGAACTGACTAAACTTCAATCGCGTTTATCTCCAAATCATGTTGATGTGACCTAGATTGTTGTCACCCAAACCTTTAATTTCGGTATTGCAGCAATCAATGGGCCAAATGAATAAAGTGTAGTAGAAGCTTTTACTTGTTATTTTTCGAGCATTTGCTAGAGTTCAAGTGAATAAAAGTGTCAAGTAATTACTAGTTAGTAAATACCAGAGTTGGGTCCGTAGAAAACTAAACGTAGTAAACATAGATTTATACGTGTAAAAAACTATGGTATTTTTTTTTTTTTTTTTTTTAGGTTTATATATCATTTATTCATTTTTGTGTTACAATTGTAATAACAAATTAATATTTT
>JAABKK020000269.1:0-31031 GCA_011634745.2 Catotricha subobsoleta
TATAACCTAAACTCATATTGCAAATTATATAATAATTGTAACATATTAAGTATAAATTTAATGCATACTAAACGTTGCATCTTTTTTATATATTTAATTTAAGTTTCTAGATATGAAATTTAAACTAACTGGTATATATTTAATATATAAATAATATGAATTAAATTATATATCTATTTATAATGCACAATGAACGTACTTATTTTAACGGAACAGATAGCCGAGTGGACAAAACAGCAGACACAAAAAACGATGACGCGAGATCGAATCCCGCCTGACCGTTTTTTTTTTGTATTATTATTTTAATTATAGAGTCATAAAAACATTTAATTTCATTATTTTATTAAAGAATTAAATTTGAAAAATATTAATAATATATAATATATAATAATATTTCTATTTAACTTTATATACAAATATTATATAAAAAATATGAACTTTAAGTATACAAAAACAGTATAATAAGTATGACATTTCTATATAAAAATTAAAAAGTATATTATTTTGTTGGCTGGGCTAGTTCTTAGATTGGCCGTGTTTAAGTTTCATATAAATTTGGTGGCGCTGTATGTTTTGTTGTCAAAAACGGAGAATGGTGCGCCACCATTTTAATATAAAAATCTGTCATGGCCATGGCCAATCCAAAAACTAACTTTTAGAAATTGATTAATTGAAGTTCAGTGGTGTGCGCAGAAGAGGACGAATTTCGTGTATCATGCCTCATAATACGACCTGTACTTATCTTAAAAATGTCTAAAACATTGATTTATTTTTTTCCCCTGGATTTCATGCTTTCGTAATCATTAGTAGTCGATAGAAAAAATAAATTTAAATAAATATCGGATATTATATTATTTGATCGCCTCATAAACAAAAGTACCGCCTAAAATACAAAACTTATCGCCGAGGACAATTATCTCTTTACCACGGACAATTTACTAAAAATTTAATATTTATTTTATATTCTAGGGCCTCTCTTTGTGAAAATGAAGAAAAAATACCATTTAGCCGATCTTAAATATAAAATAAACGGAAGCTTCATTTTATGATTGTGTATAGACTGTCTTTAAATTTAAACAGTTTAAACATTTATGATTTTTCCCACACAGTTTTTTTTTATCTAATAGCATCTTTTATTCGCTCTGGATTTTATTCAGATTTGATCTAAATCGATTTAAGTGCAAAACTTAACGAGAACAGCTCTGAAAAATAACAACTCTAAAAAAATTAATATCAACTTTTTTCAGAGCATAAAAAGAACATGCATCTTCACTCGATAAAATATAACCCTCAAAACCGTATTGTGACAGCCAAATTTAGAGCAAATCTAGAAATCTGTCAAAATATAGTCAGATCGAAAAAAGTGCTCTGAGAGCGCTTTTTGAGTGAAGTACTAGACTTCTAGAGCAATAGATTTTCTTAAAAAGAAGATGCAATAAGAACAAAATCTCGTTCCGATTTTTAACTTTCGAATAAAATAACATGCAAAAATTATAAAACTGACTGAGAGCTGATCTAGAGCGCATAAAAGAAGATGCTCTAATTCAGTTCATAATATATATGACTGTTCGTAGAAATATCTCTTAAAATTTAATCAGAATGAGATCTTCGAAATATCACCAATAACTACTTAATTGTACAAAATTGTTCAAAACACCGAATTTTTGGGTTATTTTAGTCAGAAGTAGCCACGATCAATTTACGCGTAATTTTAGGTACACATTCAACAATTAGTATAAATATTATTTTATGAATTATTATACAATCTTATAACTATACATTAATTTAAAAATAGCTTTAATTGAAAGATACCGATAAAACCTCAATCTTCATTTGATCATGCTGACTTTGCTTTTTACCTTCACATCCCTCCACATTCTCAAACAACTTCCTATTTCCTATTTCTTCAACTTCATTTACCCGCATATCTACCAAGAAAATATATCTTAAAGCTATGAACAGTCTCATTTTCAAAAAATAATAGCAGCCTTTGAATTTAAAACTATTCCTTTATTATTTATTTATTGATTTTTGTTACTAAGGAAACGTAAAATCTTTGACGGACAAAAACATCAAGACGCAATGTTGATCCAGATATCAGACCTATGTCATATTGTTACTCATGGCTATAGTCATAACATACAATAATATATCCTAGGTTTATTTTTCGAGATTATCGAAAAAGAGGGATAAAATCCCATTTAAAAGGATGAAAGAGCCATCACAAAATTTTGAATTGTGTTCCAACGGCGAGCGACGAAGATTATACGACTATTGAGTGATCGATCATTAAAATCGGTTCATAGATAACAGAGATACAGCGCCCGAACAAAAAAAAAGAACAAAAAAATCACGAATACAATGCTTTATTGGTGGAGGGTGATAACACCCAAAGATATAACACCCAAATGCGAAACAATTTGTAATAGCTTCTAAACGACGGGTCCCATACAAAATTTACCCATTTATTTTCGGAGACGCATCCAATGGTACTCTAGTTCTCCCGTTAGGGCACCCCTTTAACCCACCTCTAGTGTAAATTATCTTTTTGTCAAAATTGTACCCTAAAACTTTTTGTGGAGGTGTCGGAGGGAGTAAATGGGAATACCGTTGGATGCGTCTCCGAAAATAAGTGGGGGTCCGTCATGGGTAAATTTTGTATGGGACCCTTCGTTTAGAAGTTATTACACATTGTTTCGCATTTGGGTGTTATATCTTTGGGTGTTATAGCACCTCGCCGTTTACAATATTATTACATAAATATAAACAGACTATATAGATAGTCTACAATAATGCGACCATTGTATACAAATTATTTTAATCAAGTTCCACCATGACTTGCTGTTAAGAATTAGGATTAGTAATAAAAATGTGATACATATAAACATCTGAAACTGTTGTGTTATTTTCTTAATAAAAACTTAGTAATACCATAAATTTAATTTCAAATAGTGTCCAGTAATTAGACTCATCACCAATAATTATTATTATCTTTAAACCTTTGCAATTTTTTTTTTTATTATTTTATTCGTTCATCTTAATTAGCTATATTATGGAATATTAATAAATATAACTTAAATTTTTTTATATTTCTATGAAGCAAACTAATAATATCTCGCAAATCGAAAAAAATTACTGTTTTCTGCATATTGAGACCTAAGCAATTTTTTTGTATTCGTGAGGTATTAAGCACTTAAATGTACTTCTAAATAGCGTAATTATAAAAGGAATTTAAAGAGATTTTGGATTTTTTTTGTACTTTTACATACTTTATACCCCCATATTTTGCAGATTTCTTTTTTGTAGCCAAAGAAAGAAAATTTCGGGGGATGGTCAGTCAAAATTCCGAAATTTTAAAAATAAGAGTCACTCTAATTTAGGGTGAATTTGTTTTTTATTGAGTTTCAATTTATTAAGATGCAATGTATTTTGTAGAGGTCTCGCGGGCGGAAAAATGAACACGCGCAAAATTACGGCTCAATTTGAGTGCGGGAATTAGTACCGTGCCGCAAATCGATTTTACTAAAAGTGGCAAATTGAACATGTATTGCTACCAAACTTTTTGAAAATTAAAATAGATAATCTATGAATATAAAACGCTTTTTATGCTTATTATGCCTAAAGTCCACCTACATTACGGCGCGGTGAGTGTATCCGTTCTGAAATTGTGATTTTTTAAAGTTAGTATTTTAGTTCAATTTTTTCAAAATTTGAAGTTCACACAAATATTGTTTAAGTATTATCAAATAACAACTTAAACAATTTACTTTTATCTTTATATTAATTAGCGCTTTCCAACAGTCCAGAGATTACCTCAATTGGGTTAATATAATTACGAAAGATATGATCATTTTAGTGATTGGAAACGCTTGCCGAATTTCCATAAAAATATTATTTATTTCATTTTATTAGTTCGATAATTTAATAAGTTGTCTAATGATACCAAAATGAACTAATTTGTTATCGTTTTAATGATTTTTATATCATACAATATATTTGTTCTTTTTTCCCTTATAACATGAAAATATGCAGACCTACAAATTAGCACAATTTAGTATCGTTAGAAAACTTATTAAATAAAAACCTAATCCAATATGGGCAATAAAGTTTTGTTTTTTTATAAAAAAATATGCTTCAGTTTTAAATCCTTTTAACCATTTATTGGTCCGGTATATCTAGATATTTACAGTCTACAAAAACCATAAATAATATACTTAACTTAAATCAGTCTACGGAAAAACCCAAATCTTTTGTAAAGGCAAGTAACTCTGAAGTTGAAATAAGTGAACATTTCCATGATATTATCGTTCTTAAATATTTAAATATTGATAAATCATATATATGTCAGTTATTTGTGAACGGATTGAAAATAACTTTTTTCTTGTTAAAAATCACAAATTAATGTTACTTATAAAGTTCAAATAGTTATGGCCACCAAAAATCACGTTTTCACTGCATGTCACGGTTTTTAGTTTGTCTGCGACCCTGAGATATGATTTTTTCAAAAAACGATATTTCAAAAAGAAAAAAAAAACGGTGAAAATGTATTCTTCTCATTATCTAAAATATCGAGATATTATAAAAGAAATCAATGAAAGTTTTGCTGACCTCGAAAAATTTGGACAGTGATTTATAGAAATAAATATATCATTTGCAGAAATGATTAATATAAGAAATTTATTTTCTCAAATGTCTTCTGTTTTCTGTTAAAAAAAAAAAAATGAAAATAAAATATATATAATTTGAGTTTCCATTGTGATTAGGTCCCCCGAGGCCTCGTGTGTCCCAGTCCGCCAATTGAAGAGAGTTGATCATAATAATTATTAACCCATTCCATTCGTAGGCTAATGACATAAAAAATATATGTAGAATAGATGCGATAGAATATTAATTCGATTCACTCATTAAGGCTAGTATGCTACGAACGAATGAAATGGTCGTGAAGTGATTGGAAAATTCAAAGTAAACCATAGAAAATTCGTGTTTAAATTTACTAAAAGTAACAACAAAATTTTAATTTAATTTTCGCACTTGGAATCGGACAGTGAAATTGCTTGCGATGCGAAATTTTATTAATAAAATGGTATTGACATTTCACGAATGTTACAATTGCGTAGCTTACTAGGCTTTACATTACAAAATTCGGCGCGACTATTATATAAGAATTGGCTTATTCAACCTAATCATTCTTAACACACCGTAACGCATTTTACCGTTATATCACATTTTTCCCGGTTTAGCAATTTCATAAAATTAAATATTAATTCCCGTGAGAGAATTCATAATATATATCCAACGCATATATTTATATATTCAAAAGTTTGATCCGCCCCGTAGTCATGAAGATGAAAGATTTTTAGATAAAAGCGAAATATTTTATTTTATTTTGCAACTATAATCTGCTTAACAAGTGGATTAGTATGGTATGAACATAAATGTAATATATTTTAAGCCTTTAAATATCTTCAAATATGTCTTGCATTCTTACTCTGACATTGGCGCTTATCTACAATCGAATAAAGATGGCTTTTTTGTGTTTTTCTTCTTTTTTTTTTTTTAATAGAAATTTAAATAAATTCATATTTACTTGAAAATGTCTTTACTTATTATATAACATTCAAAACAACTTAATTTTTGTTCCCTTATAAAATCTACTTAGCAAAATATTGAAAAAATAATTAATAACGTTGTTACTATTTGGAATGGTTTGCTTGTTTAACAAGCACACCACATAATAGAAGTTCCTAAACTAGAAACTATATATTCCTTCACAAACAAAAACATACAAAAAAAAAAAAAAAAGAAAAAACTTCGCCCTAAAGGCATATTTAGTTAAGTTAATATGTACTTATAAATTTTTAACAGTTCAATAATTCACTTAATTCGAACACTCTTTCAAGTAATAGTAACAATGTCCTGGCGTGTTTCTTTTTAGTACGATTTTTTTTTTCTTTTTTCTTTTTCTCATTTCTATTATTTCTATTTATTCATTGTATTTTTGTTACACATTAAGTAACACATTTTTGTACGCATATTTATATATAAATACATTATATACAAATTTATATTGAATGCATTACAACAATCAACAAAAACGCATATTGAAACTAATTCACATTAATTCGATCATTCTGGTTGGACAAATACCAAAAATAAAAAAAAAAAACGTAAATAATAATGTTGTAGTACATAAAAGAAAACACACACACAATATATACAACACAATACAACAATGGCCCATCATCAACACCAAATTATAGTAGACCACATCACATCATCATCATCTAGATTCTAGATTTATATTGTCGCTGTATTTGGTATCGTGTAAATAATTCTAAATTGATCAATTTATTGGCGCTTTAACACATCGGATATTATGAAAAAGAAATATTGTTCGAATATAGAGCATCAGTACAATTATTTGGATTCTATGAAGCAGGGCCAATGAATAATCATCGCCACTTTTATATATATCTAGCAATTTGTGAAAGAAAATGAATAAAATCAAATTTCGTTAAGCGTTAAGCCCATAAATTTTCTATAATAACGATAAGTATTTTCTATTAATGAGAACCTCATTATTAATTACGTTTAATTATTTTTCTCTCTGATTGATATTGACGTTCCTATCTTGTTAGAATATTCATAAAAATAATTATATCTAATGTTCAACGTATACATTTATAATTACAACGTGAAACTTAATTTATCTTGAATATTATTTTATGCACGAATGGTTTTATGTTGCACAATTCATATATGATGATGATGATGAATGTATAGCCTGCAATCGTTGCCGAAATATTGAAAACCTAAACAATTATTTTATTGTTAATTATGATCGCGCAGTAATCTAGAGATGGTCCAAACATCATTTATGCTTTAAAACCACGTAATTTATTTAATTAATTTCTATATATTTTAATTTTTTTTTAGTGAAAATTCATCGCAATTTTAGATATCTCTATATGTTGCAAAAGTTGTGTGCAGTCTTTTCATAAAATTAAAAGTAAAGTTCAAATATTTAATGAATGTAATTTCATTAGACTAGATATTAATTAAATTGAAAAATCGCTTCAAAACAGAAAATAGTTTTGGGTATGAATTAAAAGCATCTAGAAAAAATTGTTTATTTCAAATCATAAATTTCTCTATATTTCAACCTGAAGTTGTAAAATAGAGAAATTATTGAGGAGAACACATTGCTCCCGATAACGTTTCTTTTAAAGATTTTTTTTTAATAAAAATTATATGCGAAAGAATAACATTCAATTATGATTGTTCCACTAACCTAATTTTCTTTGGCAAATAAATATAGCATCAATTAACCATTGTTGACTTTTAAATTATAGCCACTATTGGAGAAAAAACAATACAGATTTAATGCTTTCGCAATTAGTTTTGACGACCATTTATATATCAATACATCCGTAATCAAAGTGTGATAACTACTGCAGTGATTATAAAAACTATAGTATGTTTCAAGAAATGTTTTGCGCTATTTGAATAATGAGTTGAATGGAACAATATTTACTGTCTGAAAACAATATGTTTTAAAGAAAAATGCGTAAAAAAACTCATGTTAATAAAGGTTCAAATATAATAACATTTAGGACCATAAACTTCAAGCTAATAGAAATTTAAACTGAGTTTAAACATAAACTTCAGCAGAGTTTAAATTTTTTAAATATCGGTTTTAGTAACACTGGTTTACGTATTACAGGTCGTCTCGACTTGTAATACGTAAATCGCTCTTATGACTTTAATTTTGAAGAAATATGACATTTTCTCTAGATATTTATATGTATAATATATTATGACATAATTTATGTTTAATGATATTATACTTTATTTAGTCAAGTAATTCAAATTAGTAATTTATCTAAAGAATTTAGGTAAATCAATTTAAAGAATCTGTATATTTCAAAAAATATACGCTAAATACAAAAGAAAATAGTTGGTTTTTGCAAATCAAATTTAGAAATTATAATTCGAAGTAACATATCCAAGAAAATATCTCATTATTTTAGTCAACATTTAAAAAAAAATGTTATTTAAAACATGGTTACGATTTACGTAAGACAAGATTAAATTTAAGACTGGGTTTGGTCTTGAAGTTTATGGGCCTTAAACTTAAAATTTAAATGATTTTGTGCCAGATAATTTTTGATTATTTTAAAATGAAAATCGATTGATATAAAATTGAACCAAATGATCAGACTTTGGTGCTTAGCATTCCATTTATAACATTTTCCATTGCACTGCATTTAAAAATTATAATTACTATATACTTACGTAATTGTACCTATTTTTTAAAAAACTACAAGTAATCTTAACATTATATGAAATATTGCATTTTATTCAAAAAGAAAAAAAAGAAAATAGATTTTGAATTATTTTCCAGGAAATTTATAGTAATATATCCTTATCTGCTTGTCTATATAACTTTCATAATTAGTAAGAGAGATAAAGTCTGTTCGATTTTTAATTTATTTGCTCAACTGCAATTTAGAATTCATTATTAGAAGGGCATTTAATAAATTATAAAACTGAGCAGAAGCTAAATTTTCCTATTGATAATGAACTTGTATTTTTTTTTATTCTAATTAAAATATGACAAAAAGAAACAGGAGAAACGTTCACATATATGTATTAATATTTCAGTATTATTTTTATCGAAGTTCTGAAAATATCTTATTCAAAAACTTAACCTTACCTAAAGATCTTATAGATTATTGTGGTTAGCATCTTCTAATTTTAAATATTTACCGAAAATCGTCCTATTTTAGCTATGAATTTAGTAGGTATATGGTGATTTTTTTGATTGCTTCTTTATTATATGTATATTTTGGACCACTTTTTCAATCATGGCTTAAACTGAGTTTAAAACTAAACAAAGTTTAATTTGACAGTTCGCATATATATAAAACAAAAACAATCAAAAACGGTTATTTAAACTCGCATTTAAAATTAAGCCATAATTGAAAAAATTGCCCTTAATGTTAGTCAGTTCATTACGAATTACAATCTTATAAAATGGGTTTTAAGAGTTAATATTGGATTATCGGGAACAATTTTGTATATAACACTTTATATCCGAACATACCAATTATTAACTCTTCATTTTATTTACTAACTATTCTATTGATAATGCATTGAGTTTGTAATTTATGTGTAGCTGCTGTGTGGAATACACAGATGTATAAGTAACTACCATCAAAATGTTCAGTAAAAACTATGTTACATATTATATAAATATGATTACTGTACATAATTCTGGCGGTATGATTTATTATGATATATAAATTCGTAATAATGGAAATAATGTAAAAATTCGAAATAATAAATCGGCATATATCCAAGAGAAACCACATTTATGATGAAGAACAAAAAAGAAAAAGAAATTGAAGAAAATAAAGAAAACATACCTCATTTGTATATTTGACATAATTTTTTACTTTATCAATATTTATTGTTTTATAATAATATTTTATTAATAAATGTTATACTGACACAGAAAAGGTTTTTGTTACTTTTATTTTTCTCTTATTATTATATATATTATTAGAAGTATTTATTTATTAATTTATTTATTTATTTATATTTATATTTTATTATTTTCATTTTGAAGCAATGCAAAATAATGCTATTGCGATTAAAGTTTTTCACTTTTAAATACTATTTAATTGATTTTAAATAGATGTTTTAGTGGATACTGAGTCTCCGGCTATATCACTTGCTATTGTATTGAAGGATCGCCAACATGAATAGGAGAATGTGCTGAAGGTGGTTTTGGTGTTGATGATATTGGTAGAGGTGGTGATGTTGTCGGCGTTAACAATTCATTAGTACAATTAGTATTATTATTATTATTATTATTACTATTATTATTATTATTATTATTATTATTATTATTATGTCGTCGAGTGTGGACTGTAGAAATTTGTTGATGATGTTGTTGCGCTACAGCGGCTGCCATATATTGACCATAATATCGTCCAACTAAAATACGTGGATCCATGCCAGGTGATGGTGGCCATTGTTGCATTAAACCATGCCAGGATGATGCTGTTGATGATGTTGTTGTTCCCTCTGTTGAACTCGTAATTAAATTTTGTGACGGTGGTGGTGATACTGATAAATTGCTATTGTGTGAATGATGGGTATTACTATTGTCATCGTCGACGGAAGTATCAATAATGGCATGTTGATTGTGGGAATGTAATTGAAATTTATGTTGTTCACTATCAACGTGACGCAGATTATTTATATCTTGCATAGTATGATGATTAATACGGCGTAAACTATTATCAGATCCAGTTGTATTTCTCATCATCATCATCATCATATTGTTATTGTCCATTTGTCGAGTATTATTATTAATTCTATGCATATGGTGATTTGTATCGTCTGCCAACAATCCTATATCATGTTTACTGTTATGGTCGGATATAGAAATAGAATCATGATCACGATCTTGATAACCGCCTGCTTCAACGTCAATATCTTCCTCAATATCACATGTTGTTATAGGTGAAGTTGTGTCTGTAGTATTAATAGATGATCGTTTTGATGTTGAAATAGAATCATTTTGGTGATTACGATTCATGTTATCATCGCTATCATTATTAATGGCGGCAATTGATGTGATAACATTACTATTATATATTGGTTTAATAAATATATTTGACTCGTTTTCATTATGACGATCAGGTGCTAATAGCGATGCTACATCAAATTGCCGTTTACGTGTGGTTGATTGAGAAATAGCTGAAGTAGAAAACATAGTAGCCGCCGAAACATGATTATGATGGTGATGATGATAATGACTTGCTGCTGCTACAGCACTTAAAATATCTGCTCCACCACTATTATTATTAGATGATGAATGGCATACTGAAGAGGTAATTGATGGCGGTAATAGTCCGGTGCTGCCAATTGGACCAGTAATACCCCATGTTGCACTAGCTGCACATAAATTCTGTAATGTACTTGCCATAGGTGGTGGTGGTGTTATGGATAAGGGCGGTGGGCTGGGTGAATCTGTGCCTTCATCATCAACCGCTAGTCCCATGTGCTTTCGTACTTTACGTTGAGCTTTGCGCCGACGGAAATCACCTTTTTTAAAATCTTCCTGATTTGCTGGATGAATAGCCCAGTAATGTCCTTTTCCATTAGCGCTACGACCAGCTTTTATAAAACAATCATTTAATGATAGATTGTGACGTATGCTATTACGCCATCCCGGTCCTCGTGATCGGAAGTATGGATAATTGTCTAAAATATGTTGATATATATCAGACAGTACTAATTTTGTTTCCGGTGAACTTAGTATGGCCATGGCAATCAATCCAATATAACTGTGCTGTGGCTTTGGTTCTTCTGGTTGAAATACACGATTATGAAATAATGACATTGAAAGGGCTAAACGTGGTCCATATGGTCCCATAGCAGCGGCAGCGGCAGCAGCTGCTGCTGCGGCTGCTGGGTAATTCGAGCATAATGGCGGTAATGGTTGCGAATATTGGGCACAACGTATACGTTCCGCCATTGCATAATTATATAATTGAAGGCGATAATGATCTAATGATAGTATACTAGCAGATGGTACAGTTAACATGGTTGACATTGTGGTGGTTGTTGAAGTTAATCCGATTGAAGATTGTTGGTGTTGTGTAGGTGATAATTGCTGTTGATTTATAAATAATGTGTTATCGTTGGTGCTCTGTGCTGATGGTATAATGACTGTTGATGGCGTTATTGTTCGAGGTATTAATAAAGTTGGCGATGATGCTGCTTTTGTTCGAATTGGTGATGGTGATGATAATGTTGGTGACAACGATGATAATAAGGTTGTTGAATTGTGTGGTTGTTGATGGTGATGATGATTATGGTGATATTGTAATCGAGTTGCTTTTGAAGAAACACTACATAAATTTTCATTACTGCACATTTCTTTCATTAATTAAATGAGAACATATAATACTTTTATCGTGCACTAATTCACTTTCAATTAAAAATTATATTGATAAAAATGAAATTAAAATTCATATAATTTATTATCTCTCTTTTTCACATTATAATATTCCTTTTTGCTCATAAATTGTGACAATCACACTCAATTAATATTCCTAGAGGTGGTTGTATCACTTAAATAAACATTCGTTTTCGTTTCAAAACAAATTTTCTAAACATTTTTTGATTCTTCTTTCCAAAATATTTCAAAACACTGCACTACAAACACTATAAATTCTGAATTAACGCAAGTAAAAGTCGTTACCTACCCTAAAACTATTTATGTGTTTTTTTTTAATGTTGCACTAAACTTATAAAACTTATATTCATCACTTTAATTTCTTGCACATAAACACAATATTCAAATTGGATGATACGATATGATTCGATAAAAATTGCATATATAAGCAAAAAACACTCTGCTTCTGATGAGATGTGATGTGAAACCAAATGATATTAAAGGCAGCGATGGCGGTAACAACCAACTACTGCGACGATGTTGATGATGTCGACAACGACGATGGCATCAATTTGTTATTTATGTTCAACAAACAACAACAATATCACCACATCATCATCATGTACACACAAAACATTGTTCTGCTTCAGTCTTCACAACGATTGGTTTGATTTACAAAATTTCAATATGTACCACTATAATGCATACTTATGTATAAAATGGTATAAAGCTAAGGCTATAGCTATATAGATATATTTATATTTTCTAATAGTCATCAACAACCACCGCCTACTCTACTCTCTCACTATACTTTATACCTACAAATCTACTATTCGGTATTGCATTCTCTGCGTTTTGCTTTCTGCTTTTGGGTTGTATATAAATACGGAATAAACACAAAAAAATACACAACACATACAACACAATTACATATTTATGTTTTATGCTGTTTGTATATGTTTAATGTTATATACTTATACTTACCTTATAGCGATAAAACAAGGAGTACAACATCAACAATAGTCAGACAGCCAGCAGTCACTCAGTCGGTACCAGTCATATAGTAGGTATTTTGTAGATAGGTATTGTAGGTATAGAGTATAGAGTATAGTATAGGTAGGTAGGTAGGATGTTTTTTTTTTGTATTTGTTTCTAAATAGTTGTTGCAATTTTTGAGAAATAAAATATTTTATAGAATCGTTAATGGAGTTGGTATATGTATAACTGGCATGTCATTTATTATTAGTTATCAGTAAAAAAAACTTTTATTGATAGAATCTTTTTTTTTTTTTTTTTCATATATATACTTAATACTTCCCATATATTTTCAATTTTATTTTTTTATTATTATTATTTTTTTTAATTATATTTCCAAAATAAAATTTGATACTTCAAAAGATTATATTTAAAACAAATATATGATTTAGTAATCGGTACAGATTATAAGAATGAATTATTGCTAGAAAAAAAAAAAAAAATTATAAATTTCCATAACTTGTTCATGAAATGTAATTGCGCAGAGGGCTCATAAAGGTTTTACCTAAATTGAATACATTCATATTTAAGATACATTATTGTAACATATATAATACACAAATACATCTATGTAAATGTTGACCGCCCATATAAGTTGTCATATCTTCTGATATTATTTTAAATTTAATATTTTCATTTCCCAGTAGAATTAAATATCATATTTGAATATTAAATGGCTTTACAAATTATTGCAATGCACATAAATAAGTATTAATAAGTATATAGCTGTATTGCTGTATTTTATATATAATTTAAAAGATTAGATTACCAATGGTTAGAATGGTATACCCTGAAACTACTCAAAGAATGTTTCCATATATGTAATACAAATCTAAAATGTTGATAACATTATTACCACAAGTTCTTAATTTAAATGTATAAAATTTAGCAATTTTTAATAATTACTCTTTTGTATACCGGATATTGTTCAAATATTTTTTCCTCTTTTCTTTTAGACAAACCTGCAATGACTGGCACTTACATTTTAATTAATTTTAAAACACTCTTTCCATAAAATATATAAGTGCATTTCCAGGAGCAAACGTTGAGTAAGTATCAAGTAGACACATTATTACAAAGAAAATTGAAGAAAATTTAACATTCAATAATATATACGAAACAAAAGGGGATCTAAAGTACGCAATGTATCGAAATTCAGTTTCATTTAATTTGGTGTAATGTAATTTTTTTGAAAAATTACCATCTATTTGTACATGTACGTACTTATAGTTATTACAGCATAACGTTTATACGTAAATCAAAGTTCTTTTCTTTTTTTTTACACTTGGAGAATGTCAACTGTACGTTTACATTTCTGTTGTACATTATTGTTATTACATAGTATCAAATATTAATATGAAATGAGAATATTATACCCTACCATAATTATATTTTTAACATATTTATTTATAAACCATTTTCATTTACCTGGTATACTGTTTTCATATTTATACTATCAATGGTTTATTTTTGACACTTTACTTTAACAGTAATGATTTTCTAGAAGAGGTAAATTTGTCAGAAATGTTTCTATATATTTTTATTCTATTTTCATCTAAAATCATGAGAACTACTATATACGTAACACACAAGATGTAAAATTGTAATATATGATGCTAGAAATTCAAAGCCTCTTCACCCTCTTTACCCTCATTTATTTTCTACAGTATTTTCATAAATCTTCATCGTATAAATCCAAACGTCCAATGAAAATTTTACTCAAAGTTGTTTGGTTGCTTTTTCGATGTGCGCAATAACTATTACATACACACAATAATATATGATATCCGATGCCACTCCTCCTTATTCATTTCAGATTTTTTTATAGAAATGAGATGTACTCTTTCGATATGGGTATGTGGATATAATGTTTTGTGACACTATTTGAACCATCGGGAAAAAAAAATCGTTTCATTTTATTAAGAAATATATTCTATCGTGTTCATCATATACATATAATATTAAAATATTTTCTTAAGGCATTTTTATTCATTGAAGAATATGTTGCAATTTATAAATATTTATCACAACATTTTCTGTTTAAAAGCTCTAAAAATTGAAATGAATGGATTCTTTTTTTTCTTAATTCAATTTATGCTTTACATAAAAACATCTTCTACAAAAGGTTTGTAAGATTTGTAACGGATTCTCTTAACACAGTTTTGATTCTTGCCACCGCATTTCTAATAGTTTTTGTTTTCTTGTAGAGGTTACAAATGATACAAGAAGTGTCAGTGCTAAAAACCCTCCAAACCTAATGTCTGAAATATAATGAACGTGTTGCACACTCTTCGCGTGACTATAGATATAGTGGATATAAATAGTGCAAAGATTTTATGCATGGCTGTCGCATTTTAACCTTAGACCTCTAGTTTGGCTGATATTTTAATTGCAATCTGTGCCTTAGCGCTGCAGCACGTCCATTGTGAATGTGATTGAGGCATTACGTTATAGTAGAAGGTGCTTAAATATGATAAGTCAAAAAAAAAAAAAAATTTAAGTATGTACTCATTAAGCTGGATTTAATATTTTAAGCCGCTGAGTTTTAGAATTAATTTATTAACTTTTAGAAATAAAAATATATATATAGAAATAAGCCACTACTGTAATAATATACGGTCACTAAGTATATGGCCACACTGCTCCCGATAATATACATGATAATACAAGAGACTAATTATGAGAGGTTTGGAGTGTCTACAGCTGAATATAGCTTGTGTAGAATATCTAGCGTTTAGGGAAGAGTCTCAAACATTACTGAACCGATCTCATCTGGTCGATGTCTAACTAATTGTTGAGTGATTTTGTACTCGACACTATTTAATAAAAAGCTAAAAAAATTGGTTTTAATACTTAAAATTGCATCTTGCAACTGTAAAGTCTGGAAAAAATTTCAATTTCTTATATACATATAATTTTTTTTTTTGTTTTTTATTATTGTAAGTCTTATTTTATTAAATTAATACATGGCGATATGCTTACAGTTATTTATTTATGTTAATGTAATTATGTAATCATCGCACTCACTTCCATTTCTATTAATTTAATAGTGATTTTTATTAGAAATATCCAAACCCAAAAATAACAAAATGTATAGAAACAAAAACATCGAAACAAAAGAGAAAAAGAAAAAACAATAATCTTTTGTTGGCTTTTATATCAAAAGGTATTATTGCGTATAAAGAGGTGGCGGGTAAAAGTATATATACAAAACAAGAGTAGCTCTATATAAATATTATGCGTTTAAAATAGGTATTGCGGGCGTCAACAATTTGCATTATTAACTATACCACGGGTATATCGCTGTCGCTATAATATTGAAATGTATGTCTACAAATATATTTTTCGTGCGATGTCATTGTATTCAGTTATACTTTTATATGCTATACATACAGTCTATAAATGATTTATAATATGGAATAAAAAATATTTTTTTGATTTACATACTACATACATTACGCGAAAATAAAATAATAATACTATACGTGTGTATTCTATGTATTTGTATTTGAATTGAGTAAATAGTTACATAACAAACCAGAATTCTTCGTTAAAGAGGGGCGGCGTTTCGCTATCAAACAACCCTCTTCAATATATATTTTATGCCTTTTCAGCAGTTTGTTGTGTGAGCAAATTTTTGTGTATACTCTACATCAAACTATTCCATACAAACAGATAAATTTGAATTTGGAATGCCATTCCTTGCATCAATAGCAACTGTTACAGTTTACAATAAGTTATGGCGATGTTTTAGAAAATGTATTGGTAAGGGTTGTTTTCACGTCAATTTTTATAGAAAATCATACTCTTTTGAGTTCGATAAAGAAATACATAATAATGATAATACTACCAGTAGTAGAATTTATATATAATGCGGAAACTTCATATAAGTATTATCTACTTAGTGCATAAAGAAATTTATATTTATATAATGTTATTTCATAATTAAATTCTATTTAGAAATATAATGTTATACAGTATGTAATGTAGCTTTAATTGAACTACTTTGATCACTTTGTAATGATGAACAGTTTGAAAACTGCCATTTTATTTTCAAAACAGATAAATTCAAATAAAATTTATATATAAGTAGTGTTCATTTTTATAATTTTTTTTATAATACTCTTGTTCTTGATACGTAAAAATGCAAAATTGCTCTAGATACTGATCTGTATAGTTACCCCACCTCATATGGTAGAAAAATATGCGTTCTTTTTTAAATGCGTGCCGTTGTACATTAGTACTCATTTAGGACGTCTATCGGTATCAAGACCAGAAAAATATATGTAAAAAGAAAATCTCTATAATCAGAGATTTGCATTGTGCGCGCTAAGCTGTCAGGCATTTATTTCGTTATGCTAACGAAAGCCGAGCTAAATATTCTAGATAAAGTGTAATTAATATCAATCAACGTAAATTTAATTCTAATTGATTACAAAAAACGAAAAAGCTTAATCAAATTTCGTTAATCTATTAAAACACTAAAATTGCAATTAATCGCAATCATAATTAGGGTTAAATAGAATTTGAGTTTAAACGTTTTTAAACCAACTGAATGATCAAAAAAAGACAATAGTTGCGCTCTTGAAAAAATATTTGATTTTTAAATTTGTAGACACGAACACGATCATACTGAAAATGTAAATAAGAAGTTTTGAAAAAAAAAAATTACTAAAGAAAATCCAGTTCAGAATATTTCTCAAAATTCGCGTAATTTATTTAATTAACATATCCGAGTCATACGTGTGCACATTTCAGGAGGGATACTCCTTGAGATTAAAAAGAAAATGACCCAACCTCGATGTTCGTGAAAAAAGTATCTTTTCTAAAAAAAAAATTAACAGAAAATGGTATCTTTTTTTTAAACTTGTAAAAATTACCCTACCTCGTTTTGATTACAAATAGCAACTTCTTTAATTTTTTCGAAATTCGCAAAAAAAAGTCGCAATTTATAAAATGTTTGGTGCTAATAAAAAGTCACACAATTTTTTGGAGAAAAATATTACCCTATTTTACTTTTTAAAATTCACAATCCCCAGAAAACAAAAGCGTGCGCATGTATGATAATAACCCAACACTGACCAACATCGCAGATTTTATAATCAAAAATTATCTAATGAAAAATATGTATAGGTACAGTTCAGCCAACGAGTCATGACCAACATGGCGTCAACTGCACATATTTTTCTCCTTTTTTCTCCTTTTTTCTCCTCAAAGTCTATTGTTTTTGATACGATGCGCAGAAAAAGACGAATTTCGTGATTCATGACTCGTTGGCCGCACTGTATGTACCTATGTATAAATATCCTTTATGAATATACTACAATTGTTATAAGTATAGTTTTATTGGAAATTTATTATGTGAAGCAAAGATAATATTTATTAATTATTCTGGACAAAAGCTAAATTTTATTTAAGACACGTAAAAAGATTTTCATCTATACATATTTGCTGTTTTGCTGTTGAAAGTAAAGTAAAAAAAATAAATCCATTCCATTCTAGGCGCATGTCGTTATATTATATATTATATTTATGTATTATTTAGTAAATATAAGCATAATTTCCAGTAATTACAATATTATGCAGTTACATATTTATAATTTATATTGCATGTAAATTTGTAAATGATAAAGAAATGCATACATGCACACGGGAAAACAGGTGGGGGCTCATCCTCTGTCGATTTTGGCCAAAATAATATATTTTTTAACAGAAAATAGTGTCTTTTGTACAGTGGCATAACCAGGATTTTTTTAGGGGCTGCTGTACGCACATTTTTTTTTGTGCAAAATTGCCTTAAATTAAAGTTGCGAGCAAAAAAAAAAAAGTCTTCAGTCGTCAAATACCGCGGAAAAAAGCGCAGTATTCCAAATTCTTCCAAAAAACCGCGGAAAAAACCGCGCTGTATTACAAAAATCGTAAACCGACTTTTGAAGTCTATTGAGTCAGATTTGCTGAACAAATTTAAAGCGGAGTCATATATGTACTTACTAATGTCCATACTATGAATGTATTTCACTTTTATGTTTTATTATTCCCTTCAACCTTCCTTTCTTTTCTCTTTTTTCTTTTTCTTTTCGTTCTTTTTCTTTTTCCTTTTTCCCTTCTTTTTTCTCTTCCTTTTCTTTTTTTTTTCTTTTTTTTGGGGCGGCTGAGGATGCTGAGATTTCACTAGGGGCGGCTTAGCCGTCCATAGCAACCCCCTGGTTACGGCGCTGCTTTTGTACGTTTTGTAAAAATAAATAATAATTTTGAATATTTTTAAATGAAATGTACGTACATCTTCGTATATTCTTATAAAGGATGCCTAAGTAGTTAAGTATTTACAGTTTACACGCATATAAGAATTCAAAATTCTAAGTTTATTTTACAACTCAATATTATAGTTTCAATTAGGTATATTTAATGTTGCTAAATTTACATTTCGAACAAATTAAGAGAGCAACATAACTTTGGTAAAGGAACAAAAAAATTATTGTAATTACTATTTTTTCTTAAATTTCCCAAACAAGCAAAAAGGCGGATAGAATGTTATTGTTATTAAACTATTATTATTAAATATTTTATGAAGTCTGAAATGAATATTTTATTAAGATCATTCAAATTTATCTCAGTATATATATATAAATATAAAGTTATAATACTTATCCGAAATCAGTAACACACAGCAGACAATAAAAAGTATCGGTCAATTATATCACATAATTACTATAAATCACAATAAATGTCGGCTTACAGTATATTTAGTTTTTAATCTTGATATTTTTATTTAATCGCGGTTTATTAAAATATCGAATGACTCGTAAAGAGTTCAGAAGGAATATGGATGTGCTAAATTTCTTTAACAATATGAAATACATAATTTGTTTGATCAAAATCGTTTAAAAGTGTTCAAATGCCAAACAAATTTCTCATATATTGACTGATATTAATTTGAATAGTTATTACTTTCTTGGTACGCACACTATTAATTTTAAAATATAAATTTCTGCTATTACCTTTATTTGATTAAAATATTTCTCATTCAGACCATATGTATAAAAAGTAAAAATGAAAGATTCAATATTCTATAGTTAACCATAATATGTACCTATATATTGTATTAAATATACGTATAGTGAAGATATAAAAATGGTGATTAGGAGATATCGACATCTATTCAGGATATATGATATATGATGAATGGTCAATTCGGAAGTATGCATTAAAATGCATAATAATAATAGAAAATTGCATTGCACATATAATTTATTCAAGAGTTAATCTGAGTGCGGCAGATATGAAAAAGATGAATAAATTAATCACGTCGTACTCGCGGGCACCGCCACACATATTTACTTATTCTAAAATAATGTTATTCAAAAGCGTTATGCATTGCAATATAGAGAAAAGTAAACACTCTGGCATCATTTTCCATATATATTGCTAAACTATATTGCTTTTGATATACAAAGCTCTGAATAATTTGTTAAAGTTCTATATAATCCTATCCTATCCTATCCACAATATTATATGATCATGGTTTCATTTGCATGATCTATCCTGTATAGATAACCAAATGAAAATATGTAGTATGAAGAAATTATATACAATATACATCTATGCGTTTGTTATACATATTTTATACTGACTATAGGTTTATAGGAGTATACTTAAAAAATAAAATAGGATATTCATTATTATAATATTGCTTTAATGTGCATTCCAATTTACAACTCAACTACGGGGAAATTTAATTTGAATATTATATGCACTTTATTAACTATACTATTCGACTATATCTATGAAATAATTTACAATTATAATAATTGCAAAATCTCAAGGGCATTACTGTTTTAGAATTAGTTTTCAAAGAGATTAATATAGAAATTTCAATTGTTGATTAGATACAATATTTTGAGTATCAGTATGTGTCACCGAATATAACAGTAAACAAAATTACTGTGTAAAATTTTCTAGTACCATTGCAAGTATTGAAATAAAAATACCTGAATACTGAAATAAATATACACTAAAGTACTTTTTACAGTATTATACTACAAATGTACATAAAATCTAAACTCAATAAGAAACCATTAAATTCTTGTATTAGATCCGATTGTGACGTCATTTCGTTCCGGACAAAATCTTGTACGTACAAGAAATCGAATCCTTAAGTTACAAGCCTTAAAGAACAAAAAAAACAAGCTGCCAATTAATTGGAACACGATTTCATTTTTTTTAAGAATATAAAAAAAAAAAAAAAAAAAAATTTCGATGTGTATGATAACGCGCACACCTCTCCCTCCCCTGTGATTTTCTTTCAGTCGCACTCATTACAAATCGTCACAACGTGACGTCATGAAAACCATACACGTGACTCAAATATATATTGTACTAATCATGATACAAATACATACTGATGCAGACTCTCTATACTCTATCGGAAACACTCACACACATTCATACACTCATTGCGACCCATGTAAAAATATGACGTCATGCTGTGATGTGCGCAAACTTGAATGAAAATAAATCTGCTAGTTATCATACTTTGTATATTTGTACCATGACAAGAGCCCGCGCGAGTTCCAGGCTTACGCACAGGCATCACGCTTGAAATAATAAAAAAAAAAATTGGCGATTTTTAATACTTATTTCATGCAAAAAATTTATAAAAAACAAAAAAGTTGAAATTCAGTTCAGATATCATTAAATACATTAAGGTAGTTTTCTATCTCGATAATAGTTTTTACGAATACAATATAATACTGGAAACTGATTCAAATTTCACCCTTCTGAAAAAAAAATAATATAAGTATAAAAAATTATACAATAATTTTAAATTTTATGCTCACGGAATGAATTTCATGCCATTACAGGGTATAACAAATAAAAAAAATTACTTTTAATCTAGAAATCAACCTTGGCTGATTTCGAATAATATGACTTTTTACCTTAATAATTTTAACCATTTAGGTTTAGTATAATTCTCGAGAAAAGCGTACCAATGTGTTAGATGCGATAAGACGATGTTTTAAAACGAAAATCATTGTTTCTAGTACTAGTAACTTAAGAATTGCTATTATATAAAATGTTAACAACTAATATTAAGGATTCCAATAAATTCTTTGTTCTTAATCTTCATAAAGCAAAATGAAATATAGTTAAAAGTAAATGACAAGTTTGATTTTAATGACATATATGGAGAGTTATCATATCATACACGCGTACGGTAACAATTGACAAATATGCGCAAACAAAAAAAAAATACATATTCTATTTTATGGAAGGCTTTTAGCTTTTAGGTAGCTGGTACACAGTGAACGCATGGTATCTAAGTATATACCAAACATAATACATATAGGTATTTAAAAGTTATAAAATAAATAATGTCGATGATGCTTTTGTTTTGTTATATTCGATGTGATGATACTACTATATAAGAACGTTGCGTAACACAAGTTAATGTATTGACATTATTGATATATTTGACATTATGTAAATATTAGGCACATAAAAATAAACACCACTCAACCATTTTAGGTGAACAGCTAAGGTAAGTACTCATGAAGACGAACAAATTTCTTTAAAATGAATATAAAATTAAAATAGTAACAGCTGTCAATGGATGTAATGCTTCATTCATTAAGAAGTGTTTGAAATTAAAGCGTTTTGTAAACTATAACTTAAATTCTTTAAATATTTTTTTTAATTATTGAGAAAGGCAATAACTTGTAATATAAAAAAAAAACTTACAGATGAGAAAAACTATTAGCAAATCGTAGATATTTTTATATAGAATAAATTAAGTTATAAATAATATGGTTTGAAATTAACATAACACTAATTAATTAATAAATATATTTTAATTTTTTTAGCCAAATGAAAAATTCAATCGTATTGTATGTAATTGGATGGTAAAGTATACTGTCAAAAGAATTATAGTGATTAGCCCCAAGAACCACATAATACACATTTACTGAAAACATAAAAAATTGTGCTTACATAATGTACTTCTTCTGTAAGGATGTAATTATTATCATTTGCACCTGTTATCACATTTTATTGTTATTAGAAACATATGCATACCTACATACAATTACTAAATTGTAGATAGGTGATAGGTGGTAATTGACAGAATTTCTATATACATATAAACAATTTGTATCGCAAAAATGTACTATAATTGGACGGCCGTCGGCAGTATGTAGCATTCGTAAAGAAGATAATATAATTTATGTAATAAATTTATAACTGATATGCGAAGAATATAATTTTTTTTTATTACCTTTAATTTCACTTTATGTTTTTTGTTGGGATTTTTTAAATTCATTTTGTATATTTTAAGTCAAGTTTCGACCACAAAATTTAAATCATAAATCAACTTGAAACTGGATAAAAAAAAAACCTATGAATATATCGATATACCTACTCTTAATCCAGTGAATCAAACTTTTCTAAAAATTTGGTTCACGGTTCGTTTCAAAATTTCCTGAACCGCCTTTGGAGGTTCACGGTTCGGTTCTAATTTACTGAACCGTTTCTGACGATTCGGTTCGGTTCAGAGCGGTTCGGTTTAATTCACTGCTCTTAATAGTTATTGAGTATATAATCTTGTGATAAAAACATGTAAGTATTCTAAGATTATTATTAGAATATATGTAAAATATCCTAAGTTAATTCTATTCTTATATACTAAGAGCAAATAAAAAAGAAATGCCAAGATCTACTCATATTTAGAAGAAATTGAAATAATGCCAATTTTAAATTGTTTAATCTTATCTTATATTTTTTAAATAATTAATGTATCACACGAAATACTTTAACAAAAAGCAAAAAAAAAAAAAAAATATAAAAATATAAAAATAAATTATTGCAAATACTACCTCTCCTTTTCTCTTTTATACCGAATCCTAAATATTAGACCTCTCTATATAATATCTCAATAGAACTCAATAATCATACCAACTTATTTAATACTTATTATAGATTGTATTATTAAAATGAAAAGCAATATGGTGTACTATAATTTGGATATAATATGCTCTAGGTAGAAATAAGTACCTCTTGTTCAGTTATACCCATATATTTATATATATAAGTCAATCCTCTCCAAATCGGATTATATATCACGAAAATTAATATATAGATTTGATTTGATGATTATATTATAGCTAACATAACATAGCTATAACTATGGCCAATATGCGTCTAGCTATATTTATAAAATAGCTATACTAGATGATGAGATTCGTATATAAAATAATAATACAAAAAGAAAGAAAAGAAAGAAAACAAGCAAAAAAAAAATTATGTATTTAGGTGGGTAGGTATTACTAATCTGTGTGCAGTATGCATGCATGCCATTTGTATTATTCAATTTATTATCGAATTAATTTAAAATTAAACTTTGAATTAAAAATAAACTGGGTAGCATTTATAGCCTCGTTCAAGTTATTATGTTTATTGTTATTGGCATTTTGGTTTTTCATGTAGTTTTTCTTCTAAATTACTTATAATTTTGTATGATCATTCATTTTTAATACGTACGACGAAGTGAAAATTCATTACGCATACATATTTCTCTAATTTAGAAGAAAAACTGCACAAAAAATCAAAATGCCAATAACAATACATTGTAGCATGAACGAGGCTTATGTTATCCATATAAACCATTTCTGTATTTAGAAATTGTCTCGAGAAATTGAGAGATATCAAAATGTGCCATTCTATTTCTCAAAGATATCTTAGAATATCTCATATTCATGAAATAAGTTGTAGGACCGACTTTTTTTTACAAGTTGGTAATATACCTCATCTACATTAGGAGTTAAAGTTAGATTTTAACGTTAAATACTAATATAGTTTAACATTAACAAAAATACTTATACTAACTTTCTTATGATCTTAAATTGCGACCATACTTGAGTGTGTTTTATACTAACTTTGACATTTGTATTGTATGAAATTACGTCTTAACCACAACAGTAAGGCGATACTTATTGTTAATAAATAAATTGTTTTTTTTTTTAATTTTATTTTTAATAAAAACAAAAACAGTTGTAAAATCAGTTCATCTTATTGTTTGATTTATATGCGATTTACTCGCACTTACACTAGTCTCATTTGAGCCAAAGTTGCGTCTTAAAAAGATGTAGAAATCGATTTTATAAACATTTTCTGTACGATCAACTATTTAGAAGATATTCCAATTGTCAAGATAAATTTATCGTGAGATTTTATTTTGAAGATTTATATTGAGAACTCGACAGTTTATTTTTTTTATATCATTCATAGACTAGATTGCGATCGGTACACGAGCCGAGAGGCTAACATAAAACATTTACTCGGATAGGTTTAGAAATAATCCACCATAATTTCAATGTTACTACATTTACAGATTTACAGATAATTTGTTTCAATCCCTCAACTTTTATGACCTATGTAATGTATTATGTATCCCAAGTCCCAACACTTATACGGATAAAATGATGTTTATATAAATTTGTATTGTTATAAAACAATATGAATGTAATAAACTTTTAAATACTTTCTTAATTTTATTTATTTATTTATTTTTTTTCATTGTTTGTGTTTCTGTTCATCTATTTAATATCGTAAATTGTTTTCTGCATTTCTGCTTTAAAAGTAATAAGTTTATTATTTTAATTTTTTTTTTTTTTATATAATAATAAAATAATATTCCAGTCAAAATTCTATGTTGTCTATGCTGTCTATGGAGTCTCTATAAGACTATTTAGTATTTATATAATAGAAGAATAGAGAACAATATAAATATTATATTTTAACAGCTCTAATATGTATGATGTTGTCATATTTTAATAATAATAAAAAAAAAAAAAATACCCGTTTATAAAAATAAATCTCTTCTTTTTTCACTTTAAATTTTATCGCTTTTCTGTTTTTCTTTTATAGTTTTTTTTTTTTTTTTTTTTTTTCTTTTTTTAAGTGACCATCAAAATATAACAATAATCATACTTAATAATAATAAAGAATAATAATAATAATAATAATAATATTATATTTTTGTGTGTTCATTTCTCTGCATTTTACACAAATAGATTAGATTAAATAAAAAAAAAAAAAAAAAATAGAAAATAGAAGAAAAGAAAGGAAAGGAAAAGAGTAAATATGAAATTAAAAACCCTTTAAAAGAGGATTACCAACCTGTGTCCAAATATGATGAAAAATAATTTTTCATGTTTCTGCTATTGTTATATTATTGTGGTCTATGAATGATGAGCTAAAATTAAACATTGGTCAAATGACAGTGTTGCATATGCGTGTATTAAAAATATGTTTGCGATTTGGTTGTTGATGATGATGTGACATTATTTATATTATTGTCGATTGTTGTTCTTTTTCTACATTCTTGAATGCGAAAAAAATTACAAGAATTCCATTTAGTGAAATTTTCCAGTTATTTATTTAAAAAGAATAAAAGAAGCAAAAAAAAAATAATAAATAAACCAAGCAATGCTTTCAATATTTTAGTAATATACACAAACATCAGCACACAGAATAATAATTCTGAACGGAATCTTTGTATTAATTCTTTTGACTGGAATGGTTCTGCAAAATTATCTGAATACAATAAATATACTTAAATTACAATGTTAAATAAATGGTGTTAGCAGGATGTATTTAAACATCAAAATAATACAATAAATATTGACCATCATTGATCAACAGTTTGAATAAGAAATTAAAATACTGGATCGCTTAATTTACTAACTGTTTAATTTTATCTGTAGAATAAATTTTAAACTCCTATTAATTCCATCAATTCATTTTTATTAAATATTTTTTTCTAAAATCACTTGTTATTGATGAAATTCTATTGCTACCTCTTTGTATAAAGAAAAACTTCGCGATTACAATAAATACGACAAAATATAGTCTTCCTTTTACTACTGCTGATATAAAATTGAAAGTAGAATTTATTGCTGTGTTAAAATTTCGCAGGATTTTTTATTTTTCTTATCTTTTTAGAGATATAAAAGCGAAATAAAGTAAATAAAAAATCCCACGAAATAAACAAACATTTTTACTAAACTTTAAAGAATACAAAAAAAAAATCTAAAATCTAAAATTATCACTCCTTTTTCAATATTTATTTAATATGTGCTTAGGCCTGTGTATTGTATTTATTATTGTGTTTTGTTTTATACGTATTTGAATGCATCTATAACTAAAGTATATCCTTTTTTTCCGTACCAAAACAATAAAAAGAAGAAAAATAGTTATTATTGTAATCAGAGGATAACAACTATAATCCTGTAAATAAATATACAAAAACTCTCTGCATGCTTAAATTACCATAGAAATAGCAGAGAGAACAAAAAAAAACCCACATGAAAATAAAAATTGAAGAAGATTTTATCATCAGCAGAAGCATATTACATATACCAACTAGAGAGACCTATGTTAACCTGAGAACCTGAGAAAATACCCATCAAAATGCTACAAGAAAAACATTACCAACAACAACTTAAATAAAAATTTATTCATCTGAACCCAAAAGAAAGCAAAAAAAAAAAAAGAAAACAAAAAAAAAAAATGTTTCACCAAAAATAATAAAAATAAATAATAAATTAGAAAATCGGTTTGTAATACAATCAATGGTTTATCCTCTCCTCTGCACATTGGATTTTATTATACCACACAACCACAATAACGGACACACAAAACAATAATAATATAATAAAATACTTAAATATAATACTTAGCTTAGGTTTTATTAAATAATAATAAAATCAATACAAATATTTATAAGCCAGTACCATTTATTATGAATAAATAACACTTAAGAAATCTATAGATGGGTACGTGGTAAATAGATGTAAGTAATTTGTCAAGCTTGAGGTATGTATATTGTAAATATAGAAATGGCGATGATAATAAAAAACGAGAGAAAAAAAAATCGTGTTAAGTTAATAGAAAGGTCTAAAGAAACTCACTAAACAGCAAAAAGAAAAAAAAAAAAAATGGAAAAGAAAAAAAATTGGTATCGTCTCCAACTGCTATCTGCCTATACCTATAGACAAATAAGAGAATATATCGAAATAATATTAACATCATCAAACATCACAAAAAGTATTTTTATTTAATAAACTATTGAAGTTTAAATAAGTGATACAATAAACAATTTTTTTTTTTTCTGAAAAGAAAATGGTAATAACAATAATGGAGTAAGTGGTAGGCTATTATAACAGAGGTACTTAAATAACTAGTGCAATGAAAGAAATTGAAATAAGAAGAACTATACTTTTGTTTAGTTTCTCTCATTTTCAAGAAAACAAATTTATTAAGATGAATTTACATTAATGATTCGCGTTTGTTGATTTTATATGGGAACAAATTATTTGGTACTTTTTAATAATTCAAAAATGGTATGTGAAAAAATTGAAAATGGTCAGCAATAACATTTAAATTGGTCAGCGAAGAAGTTAAATTTGGCTTCTATTCTGTAATTTCAATTATTTATTGCACAACAAACAACAAAAATTATAGATAAAATGTGCATTCAAATCCACATGGATCATTTGAAAATGAATTCATACGAAAGAGCTTTTACAGCGCGTTTACAAGACATGATAGCCCTACAGGACAGTACATTTCCTGCAGTCACGTATATATATATCATGTATAGGACGTTAGTGAAAATTATATGGCGCAAGCAAAACACATAGGAAGTACCAACAAAAATATTTATATACAAAAAGTTGCCAATATAAAAATAGAATAACACCATGGACACTTTGATTCTCGAGTAAATTTTAGATTTAGTTAATCTTTGGCACTATTAATACACTGTGTGGCGAGTTATTTGCGTGTTATTGACTTGTTACTGGTAGTTCCTATACGATTTATTTACCCCATTTTTTTTTAAATAAAATTGTATGGGTATTTGGCTGGTGCGAAAAACAAGAAAAAATCGAAAATCAATAGAGACTAGGTGTCAAAACATGCGAATGGAAAAAAAAAGTTGTTAAGTAATGGCTTTGTAATATGCAAGATATATTTGCCTAGTATATCACAAAGCTGTTACTAAACAACTTCAATGACTTATTGACGACAAAGCGGAAACACACAGTGGTCCTCATTAAACCCCCTGGGCATTTGTGGGAACTAAAGTTAACCCAAAAAAAAATATACCACAACTTTTTTTTTTCTCTATTCGCATGTTTTGACACCTAGTCCCTATTGATTTTCGATGTTTTTTTGTTTTTCGCACCAGCCTAATGGAAATGTCTTATACATGTTATATACATACGTGTCTGTAGTGCTCCTCGTAGGGGCGCATTTACCCTGTTTAGAATTTCTATTCAGTGACTACATCAGACTGGATCGCCTAGATTTTTGTGGTGACCGGCCATAACGCGCCGGTGCCTATCGCCCCACATGGAATTATCGCCCCATGAGGCGATAGACCCCGGGGCGTTATGCCCTGGAGCCATTTTTGTACAGATTTAGTTAGCGTTTAGCACTGAAATGTTAAGATGTAAGGTAACATTTAAACATATTAAAAATGCAGGCGAATTACACTGATTAGTGATTATGCAACATCAAAAATGTTCATAAATGCCGTCTGCCTACATTTGTAGGTACCCAAAATAATATTTTTATTATACTTCTTGATTAGCGTTCCGTTTACAATTTTAATTTATTTAATATATCAGTTTTCTAACCGTTTCAATCAGATTCATCACTGGGTAAATTTGAAAAAGTCAAAAGTTAAGGAACTGACTTAACTCAAAGCTACAACGGTAACTGATCAGACTAAAACATTGATCTTCATTTTTCACACCTCACAGATTCGATAGTCGAGTTTCTTTTTCATTAAGCATAATTTCTTGTTCTGCAATATAAGTAATGTCTAGATTGCGGTTAATATGAAGCAACCTTAAATATAAAATAATAAAATATTTGGTATTTTTCTTTTATTTTATTATTGTTATTGCAATTTTTTTTTTCTTTTAAATTGTGGTTTTGTTAAATTGCAATTTGATACATGAACATTTAAAATGTTATCAACAGTGTTGATGTTAAATACAATTTGAATGAAAATATACACATGCATTTAAAGCACCGAACAATTGAACAAAGTAAATATTTTCTGAACAGAGTAGGTACGTTTACATATATTCTACAGAACTTCCGTTGTCAATGCGGCTATTGCAATGTTACAATAGGAAAATGAAACACTTAATACTTAAATATTGTTCCCTATGATTTTATAATATGTGTTGCATCGATTGTTCAGTTATCCATAGTAATTTTTTTCTTTTTTTTTATTCCAATTAATTTATTTAATACTGACACGAACTTCAAGAATAACTTCGACTTTTAAAGTTTGTACATAAGTAAGAAAGCGCAAAGAAAAAAGAAGAAAGCTAAAGGCTTTAAATATTAGATAGTTTCTTTAAAAAAATAGTTTATTTAGTCTAAGTACCAAGTAAGTTTTACTCGCTCTGTTATAACTTCAAATTTCCATTGCCGCTTTCAAATAAATACATTTTTATATAAAGTATAATGCTCATGACCAAAAAATGGTGAGTATTAAAAACTGCATATCAAAACCAAATTAGTTGACAATTTGTTGTACCTTTAAAAACCAAAAACAAAAAATAAAAATCCCAACAAATCAACCAATGCCAACCAACCAAAAAAATGTTTATGTTAAACTATAATAAAAATAATGATACTTAATACCGATGATATTCTACACAACAAAATAATATATAGAAAATGATATATAAATTATATATGTACTTATATTCCGATTATGATACATGTAACGGACAATTTGTATGGTAGCCCATATCAGTGGTTCCAAACATCATGGACTAAAGATAAATGCACTTTGCTTCATTTTTGAAAAAAAAATGGAAGCTTTGGAATCGTGATTTTTTTTTTTTTTCTTTTTTTTGAATATCTCAAAAACCGTTCCGACGATTTTCTTGAAATTTTAGTATGTTGTAGAGCTCGGCGTGAAACGCAAGTTTCCAATTTGCCG
>JAABKK020000280.1:0-31024 GCA_011634745.2 Catotricha subobsoleta
TTTTATATGTATATAGAAATGAGGAACATGTCGAACCAGTAGTAAATGATCCACCGAAATTGTTTCGAGTTTCAAGAATTAAACATGTGAAAGGATGCCCGTTTTGGGAAGTAAGAATTTTACGAGATTTAGGTTTGGTGACTAATGTAAGCATCAATTTGTATTAAATACCACTAAATGTATTAATTTAATAATAATTTAATATATTTTAATTTATATTCTATCACGTTTGTAGACCGGTTCTGACGTTGCGATCGTTAAAAATATTCCTGAAAACAATGCCCGATTGTGGAAAATAAAGCATCTTATTAAAGTTGTGCCAATTACTTTTCCATTTGGTGAACCAAAAGGAAATGACATTAAACATACATTTCTAAAGGAAAATGGAGAATGTATTGTGACAAAGGAAATATCAATTGATCCTAAGCGTATTGAAGCCACTGATAAATTTATAGCAGATCCAACTCGTTTAGATACAGAAACATTAAAAAGGGATGCCCTTCTAAAATGGGTTAGATGCCGATAGATTCAATTAACAATTCGCTTTACATATAAGATTTTCAATAAATAATTTAAGTTATCATTTGATAATTTCTTAATTATAAACTGATGTATTATTTAGACGAAGTACAATCACAACACAGTGTTTTTCAAATCACAGTAAAATGTAGAGAATTTGTATTCTCAGTCTTTGTGCCCGTATTAAATTTCTATGATTGTACCATAGTCATTTACATGACTTCAATTGGAGCATTTTATTATCTAGAATGGATGTAAAATTCTTTCATTTTATGATTCTTTAGTGTACTTAGTTGCTTAACTTAAATTTGCGAATATTCAACTGTTTTGAAATTAAATGAAACAGAGCTAGTATAAAATATAATAAATCAATAAGTAAAAATGTAATAGAATAAAAGATGAACCATAGAATAATTATATAATTATCTATATTATTCTTTGGATGATTTTGAGGAAACAACATTAATTAATTCTGTAAAAAATTAAATAATATTTTTATAATTCGTATATTCCGTTTAATAAATTTGACATAAATTTGACCGATGACCTCAAACTATGAAAACCATAATTAATACATTTTTATAAAATAAAAATTTAAAAAAAAAACTTTAAAATTCTTTGACGCAACCGATAAAAGCATTCAAAGCCACCTTAACATATATTGTGTCAAAATGTGTGGCTAAATGTGATTGGTTCTAATATTTTTTATTTGACAATAGCCGTGTTGCAGTTGAATAGTCAACACTATCTATCGTTTGTGAAAAATCGGCAAATAATAAAATATATTCTACGTGTTAGAAAAATGTTTTTAGTAATATAATATCATGAAAATATGTTAGCAGGAGTTTAATTTCAATTATTAAATCTCATTTACAGTTTATTAGTCAAAAAGTGAGTAGTTTTTGAGTTACAACGATATGCGGTTGTTAGGGCGAGAAATTAACAGTAATGCAAAACGTTCTACAAGGAAGAAAATATTTTTCTAATTAATTTAACGCGTGAAATCTTTAATAAATTTAAAATCAAAATACTTTTTATTAACACACATAAAAACCGGAAAATAGTTTATTATTGTTAAACATTTTTTTTAAATAATTCATTTCTTTTATTTATAGTTTAAATTAAAACAAGAAAACCATGTCGTCAATAATAAACATCATCATTTTATTAACATCTAGTTTAATAGTGGGTACAGCAGTGGCATCGAAAAGTTATCCAGTAACAACACTATTAAATGCAAAATGGTATGTAACGCCTGTGTGCCTTGAAATAGCTGAATATCTTTTCGATGAATCTCCGAATTTGTACTGGGATTATGTAGATACATTAAATGAATTGAAGACTCCACTTTATCAAATAGGTACATAATAACATTACTACAGATAATTGTGTTTTAAATAATTAAATAAATCACTCGTTTTAATTTAATTTCAGATAGTGACTCAAAGGCATATAAATCATCAATTAAAGCAGCTGAAAATTTAATTGGCCCCTTACAGTTATCATTATTGAAACTGTCTCTGTCAATGCACTCTCAATCGCCAAGAGTTCAGGCACATTTTCAAATTGCTAACGAAGTTATTTCTCATGGTGATTGCAAAACTGATTCATTTGTTACTATTGGAAATAAAGTTGCATGTGATTTAAGTGAATTGAAAAAGGGATTAGAGAAAGTTCAACCGGATGGTAATGAAGATGAAGAAATCTATAGTTTTGATCATATTTATCCAGGAAGTGAAAATAATTCTTTAACAACGGTTTTGTACAGTCAAATTGGAACTAAAGATTTTCGAGAGTTTCATGATTATTTAAAAAAACAAACGGCGTTGGGAAAAATTAAATACATATCTCGACATTACATACGTGTAAGTTTTTGTTACAAATTTACATGTAAAAAAAAAAAAAAAAAATGTACAATATTTTCAGAAAATCTCATAAATTTATTTTTCAGAATTTAAGTCAAAATAAAGTTCGCTTGTCCGGTTATGGGGTTGAATTGCATCTGAAATCAACGGAATATAAAAGTCAAGATGATTCACCACGTACAGATGATAATTTCAGAGAACATGATGTGGAAACTGAAGTAGAAGGATTTGATTTCAAAATATTGAAGTAATATTTACGATTTGATTTTATTATTTGTATTTAAAATTTCTAACGTACGAATTTGAATTTCAGAGAACGCTTTCCATCTTTATCGCATTCATTGGACCGTCTAAGAAGTTCGCTATTAGAAAAAAGTGATGAAATCGCTCCTCTCAAAGCATGGGAATTTCAAGAGTTGGGAATGCAGGCTGCACAGCGTGTTGCTGAAATTCAAGGTGAAGAGGCACTACAAATTCTACAATTTACTGCACAGAATTTTCCAACACAAGCAAAATCGTTGCTGCATCAACATGTCTCGGAAGATTTTAAAAAAGAAATGAAACACAATATTGATGTTTTGGGAAGGCATTTAAATATACAGCCACCAGATGCAGCATTATTTGTAAATGGCTTGTTTTTTGACGCTGAATCACTTGACATCGGTTCATTGCTTGAAACTCTGCGTAGTGAATTGCGCGTTTTGGATGGACTTTATAAATTAGGTAAATTCAATGGTATTAGAAATGTAGCTGCTATTTAACAAAATTATTGTATTTTCTTAATTTAGATATTGAAGGTTCTGTAGGATCGGAGCTTCTTGCTCTAGATTTAGCTTCGTCGGGGGCAAAAGAATTTGCTATTGATATTCGTGACTCAGCAATTACATGGATTAACGATTTAGAAAATGATGCACAGTATCGTCGCTGGCCAACAAGTGTTATGGATTTATTACGACCAACATTTCCTGGCATGTTGCGAAACGTTCGAAAGAATCTTTTTAATCTTGTATGTATTAATTATATCGTTTGAAAATTTTTAAATTATTTAGCAGCTCGCAATCATAAGTAAACATAATAATCCAAATTAACCATTTTTTGTATTTCTAGGTGTTATTAGTTGATCCTATCAGTCCGGAATCACGTGGAATTGTTAAATTAGCAGAAAGTTTTGTTGTTCATTTGGCTCCAGTTCGTCTTGGTATTGTATTTGATAATAGTCAAAGTACTGGTGACAAAGGCATACATAACCGCGCTATCATATGTGCATTCAATTATGTGTCTCAACTTAAATCATCTAAAGATGCCTTAGGATTTTTAACAGATGTTAGTGTTTTTGATACAAATTGATTTTTCTTGTTCCAAAGAAAACTTTTTGAAATTCATTTTTTTCTAGGTATTCGCTGCTACAAAACCTGATCAAGAAATCGATATATCGATAATTAAAATCCAACTTAAAAAAACATTTTCTGATTTGAGTGCTAGTCAAATTGATGATATTTTAGGTGAAGATTCAGACTATGATTATGGACGTCAAGTTTCAGCAGAATTTATAGAACGACTGGGCTTTAAGAATTCACCACAAGCACTGCTAAATGGTGTCCCATTATCGCAATCACTATTAAACAGTGATGACTTTGAGGAAACTATCCTAACCGAAATTATGCAACAAACACCAAACATACAAAAAGCGGTGTACAAAGGAGATCTGGCAGATAGCGATAATGTTATTGATTATTTAATGAATTTACCACATATTATGCCAAGGTAATGTTGCAACTGAAACTGAAGTTTTTTTGTAGCTGTTTTCCTTATGCTTATTGTTTGTACCTATATAAAAAAAAATATTAATTTAAAAGGCTCAATCAACGCATTTTATCCACTGAGGAACCAAATTATCTGGATGTTTCTGGTGAACCACATAAAGATTTATCAAACATCAATGGTTTATCACAATTATCTGTACGTGATATGACAGCAACATTATTACACAACTTAAAACATTTAACAAGTAAACATTCCCATGAAAAATTACTTGGCACTTCCATCAGTTTTCTAACAATTTGGGTTATTGCCGATCTGAATACAGATAGTGGTGTTCAATTACTAAAAAATTCATTGCTGCATATGGTTAGTGATAGATTGAAAATTATTTAGCGATTTTCTAATTAATAATATATTCATAAATAGAAATCTTCAGGTGGTATCCGAGTTGCTTTCATCCCTAATACTGAAGGTGTAAAGGTGGCTGAGAAAACAAATTTAAATCGTTTAGTTTGGGCAGCCGCACATACATTAGAAAATGAGGAAGCAACTAGTGTTGTTTTAAAATGGTTAGATCAAAAACCATCTGAACGAGTTATTCCACCAGCCGTTAAAGATCTTTTATCTGAAACGGAACTTCATCTAAAATTACTTCGTGTGTATTCTCAACGTGTGCTAAAACTTAAATCATCTAAAAGCGCAATTATAACAAATGGAAAAATTCATGGTCCGTTAGATGCAGATGAAGTATTTACTGTTGAGGATTTTGCTTTGATAGAGCGTTTAAGTAATCATCAATATGGTGATAAAATTCGAAAAGTATTAAAAAAACATGAAGAAAATACATCAAATGAAAAATCAGATGATGATACTAAAACAGGAAGCAGTGATAAAATATTGAAGTTAATAACACTTCTTGTACCACGACAACAATCTAGGAGTCGTTTCACAATTCCTACTGATATTCAAGATAGCCATACAATTGTTAAATTACCACCAAAATCAAACAATGTGCCATACTTTGATATATTTGCTGTACTCGATCCAGGTAAAATTTGAGATAATGCAATAAAATCATTTACTAAGCAATTTAAAATCGAACCATTAATATTTAATAGCTTCGAGAGGTGCACAAAAATTAGCGCCAATTTTAAGTTTATTGCGAAATGTTGTAAATTGTAATTTGCGATTAGTACTTTGTGCTGTTGATAAACATAGTGATATGCCCGTTAAAAAGTAAGAATATAATTTTTTTTATAGCATTGATTTGAGCAAAATAATTTCATGATATTTTTTTGTTTAGCTTTTATCGATTTGTTGTTGAGCCGGAATTACAATTTGAATCTGATGGTAAATCATCAACTGGACCATACGCTAAATTTGTTGGACTTCCAGCCAGTCCCCTACTAACACAAAACTTACAAGTAATAATGGTTTTTATAAATGTCATGAATGTCAATAAATTCAAAATGTTCAATATTTCAAATATGTATTTACAGGTTCCAGAAAATTGGATGGTTGAAGTGGTTCGATCTGTATACGATCTTGATAACATTAAATTGATTGATATAAATGGACCAGTGCATAGTGAATATGAATTGGAACACTTACTACTTGAAGGTCATTGTTTTGACTCAACAACTGGTGCACCACCTAGGGGCCTCCAAATAACATTAGGAACTAAAGATAAACCGGTTATTGTTGATACAATTGTTATGGCTAATTTAGGTTACTTCCAATTAAAAGCAAATCCAGGTGCGTGGAATCTTAAATTGCGACATGGTAAAAGCGAGGAAATCTATGATATCACAAGGTAAAAGCCTTAAATAACCATAAAATATTTCTGTCTTATAATAAAAATATCTCCTTTTTAGTGCTGATGGTCCAAACACCATTCATAGTGAAGATGGTACACGAGTTATCATCAGTTCACTTCGATCTCACGTATTAAAAATAAGAGTGACTAAGAAACCCGGCCAATCTAATGCTGATTTGTTAGGTGATGATACAGAACCTCAGTCTGGTATTTGGGATTCAATAACAAGGTAACTGTTCAGTTTGAGTTTTAAGATAAATTAAATATTAATACAAGTATTTTTTTTTATTTAGTTCATTCGGTGGTAGCAGCGTAACTGAAACTCAACAACCCGAGACAATTAACATTTTCTCGGTGGCATCTGGTCACTTATATGAAAGATTATTGCGTATTATGATGTTGTCCCTATTGAAACATACTAAGGTATTTTAATATTATTTTCTATGTCAGAAATTATTTCAAGAATATAATTGTCTAATAATATAATATACGTAATTATTTTTTTTGATTTACATTTTTCTGTCCATTTAACAGTCACCAGTTAAATTTTGGTTTTTAAAAAATTATCTATCACCGCAATTTATTGATTTCTTGCCCCATATGGCTAAAGAATATAATTTCCAATATGAATTGGTTCAATACAAATGGCCAAGGTGGCTACATCAGCAAACCGAAAAACAACGTACTATTTGGGGTTACAAAATTCTATTTTTGGATGTATTGTTTCCATTGGATGTTAAGAAAATTATTTTCGTTGATGCTGATGCTGTAAGTATTTAGTTAACTACAATCAATTTTCATAAATTTCAATCGCTGTTGTTCACTATTTAAAGATTGTTCGAGCCGACATTAATGAATTAAATACATTAGACTTAAATGGTGCACCATACGCTTACACACCATTTTGTGATTCACGCAAAGAAATGGAAGGATTTAGATTTTGGAAAACAGGTTATTGGCGAAATCATTTACAAGGACGTAAATATCATATTTCCGCAGTATATGTTGTTGATTTAAAACGATTCAGAAAGGTTGCAGCTGGCGATCGATTACGTGGACAATATCAAGTAAAATATATTACAAAAAATTAACTTAAATTTCATACTAATTCAAAATCATTTAGGCTTTAAGTCAAGATCCAAACAGTTTATCAAATTTAGATCAAGATTTACCAAATAATATGATTCATCAAGTGGCCATAAAATCATTGCCACAGGAATGGCTTTGGTGCCAAACGTGGTGTAATGATGATATGTTCGCTAGTGCGAAAATAATCGATTTATGTAATAATCCACAAACAAAAGAAGCGAAATTAACGGCAGCTCAAAGAATAGTACCCGAATGGAAAGACTATGATTCGGAAATTAAAAATCTATTAAATCGTGTTGAAGATAGAGAATTGGAAGAACTAGTTGCTGAAGATGATGATAAGCCTTCAGATATAGTGACGGAAGTTGAGCATGAGGATAAAATTAAACATTCTGAATTGTGATTTCTTTTTGTTGTAAGGTTGTAAAATTTATGTAATGTGCGTATGGCATGATTTGTAATAAAAAAGTCTTTTTAAATATAAATTTTGAAATTTTTATAGAGATTCATTAAATATTTTCTTTACAATTTTAAACAACATCCTTTGGCATGTCCACGCTTATATCAGCAATAACATAAGCAGCGGCCGCAAATAAAGCTGTATTTTTGTCCAAGTCTTCTGAATTTTCAACCAACATACTATCACCAGCTGAATGATGAAACCAAAAATATTCATCATTCTTATTTAACAATGATGCACTAGGAAAACCTCGATCTGACCATAATGATATATCTGGGCCACCATCAATTGGTTTAGCAAACTCAGTTGCATTTAAAGGAGCCATCAGCTTTAGAATTTCCTTAAAAATACATTCAGCCTCTGCATTACCACTAAAATCTAAGCCTCTTGGTTCAAACGTTCCTATATCTGATTCTATGAAAAAATTAAATTCATTTTTTTCGTTCTCTTTATGTTGTGCCTCGTATTCTCTGGCACCAGTGTACCCCTGTTCTTCTCCAGTCCATAGAATAGCTCGAATTGTGCGTTTTGGTTTTAAATTTAATTTTTTCAAAAACTCAATAGCTTTCCATGAAATAAATGCACCACCACCATCGTCCATTGCACCCGATCCAATATCCCAACTATCTAAATGACCAGATACAACAACAACTGGCTTATCTGTATGACCCGACAGCTCTGCTATTGTATTTCTCGATACAAATGGATCCAAATTTCTATCTTCCATTTCCAAATGAATAGTAATGGTTTCACCGCGTCTGTAAATTCTTAATAATGTTTCAGCATCTTCAACTGTTAAAGCAGCGACAGGTATTTTTTTAACGCCGTCTTCGTAATGTTGCAAACCAGTATGCGGTGAATTAATTGAAAATGGTGTTATTGAACGAATAAGAGCTGCAACAGCACCTTTCTTTGATGCTACTGATGCAGCTCTTGCGCGATATTCAACTGTTTTTCCATAACTTTCCCATTTTGGTACAAATAATACAATATTACCACGTACTTTTTCAACTGGTAATTCTTCAAATTCCTTAAAGCTTTCAACAGCAATTACGTTTGCAATAATACCACCTCGCATTGTACCAACACTACTTCCCAGCCCTGTCATTTTTAGATTTTGTTTTCTTGGTGCTAATAAATCAGCATTTTCATACCCCCGCTCCCAATGTGGTACAGTTGCGTTTTCTGTATGAACATTATCGAGTCCGACCTCTTTTAATTTGGCAACCATGTAATCAATAGCATTTTCTAAATTTTGAGAACCAGTTAAACGACCTCCAAATTTATCAATGAACTCTGCAAGACTAAGTAAATGGATTGAAATATTATTTAACTAATTAATTTAGTAGTTATTTACTGTATTTCTTTATACATAATATTTGTCACATTACCTATTCCATGTACCGCCTGAAAATTCGCCTCCAACAATCGCTGATGAAATTTGATTAACTATTGGTTGATATGATTTGATTTCGTTTACTAAGACTTGAGGCAATGAGCATTCATCATCTTTATCGATATGACTGTCAATAATTGTGGCACCGAAAACAATTTGTATAAAAAGTACAATCAAAACTATGCATCTTTTTCCCATTATCACCATTTACTTATACGGTGTAGTTATGTCGTTATTTATATTCAAGATGTGACTATTATGAATAATTTCTTACGATATACAATTAGTTTATAAAATTACTTATTACACTTAAATACTTTTCAAAGTTTTATACTTTTAATTCAAATACCCACTGCTGAGAATATGAGTAAAGTAGGTAAGTATTTAATACGCAAATAAATACAGAATATTTTCTTGTTTTATTGATAAGAATTATTGAAGCTATTTTTTGCACGCTTTTTGTCTCGCATTTAAATAAGAACTAAGTATAAGTACCTATAGTTCTATTTATTTTTTGTTGTATTTAATTTTTGACAGTTTTCTTTAGTTAAATTTGATTCATCACAAAACTGATGAACGTACTAAAATACACATGCTTAATGTTTGTTTTTGGAATATAGAAAATTATCGACGTTATCTTAAGAATTCAAAGAACTTATTAATAATAATCATTCACATAATCCTTGAGGTCAATTTCATATTCATTTTAACAGAAAATATCAGCAAAAGTAAGTTTTTCACATTTTGTTTTGAATTGGAATTCTATTTGTAACATTCAACAATTCGTAGTACAGAAATAATGAATTTCACTGAGAATATTTAGAATTTAGTTCAACTATTAAAATTAATCGAATGATTGATTTTATATATGAAAACTATTCAATTATTAGAAATCTCAAATCAATTGAATATGTTTGGAAACATAGAAATTTAACTAATATCATGTTTTAAATTGAGCATAATACTGAATGAAATGAACGTAAACTCAATTACGCGCTTCCTAAATGCGATTTAACAATTTATTTCTTATAACCTTCTGTATCTTGATTATATTTAAAATTCGAAAATTTAGTTATATTATTTTTTCATTTTTTTTTTTTTTTTTAAACTAATGGATCTTTGTTCTTTTAAGTTTTAAGATGGGCACATATTATTTAATAAATTATAAAAAGTCATGTTCTCAAAATTCAGATTATACTCAGGCCTGTATGTAGCACTTTATAGATTTTTGGCTCAGGCACCACTTGAGGATACAGCGAACTTAAAAAAAGAAACAGATAGAATTTTCTATTGCAAAAATGATAGTCGCTTGTCAAGGCTAATAGTTCTTCTTTGCAAACGAAAATGATCCGACCTATAGTTTATTAATTATTCTCGATTTTACGTAGAAAGTTCCAGTATAAGCTAGTGTACAATAATAAAATAAAATGAATGTCGAATATATGATGTACGAGTTTTCTTTTCTTATTTTGGCGGTGCTCAGTCATTACTTTGCCGGTGCTGAGCATCCCAAGCACCAGTCCTCCTACAGGACTGATTATGCTACAGGTATTGTACAAAACTACTGTCCAGTCCGAAAATCTGCTTAAGTAATATTATAAAGCCAAAGTAGGTGTTTGCTTATATCTCACATCAAAATCCATGTTTATTTATATGTTTTCCAATATGTAATATACAAATTATACATATGTAGATAGTAAAATATAAAATCAAAAAATGATAATAATTTAAAGTTTTTATAAGTAGTATAGATACTTAAATACAGTAGAATTCATATATAGATTCAAAAGATAAACTCTTCACACATTAAGTTTTCGTATGTTTTCTCTCATACGTTTTTTTGAATCTATATAAAATTTCTAGTGTAGCTACTCTGTTTTTTTTTTTGTATGAAATTATTGTTATCATCTTTGCATATGTAAAAATATTTCATTCACATTACTACAAAACAATTAATGAGGGTGATTTTGCTTACATTTTGCATTTGGTATAGCATTAGGTATTAAATGTAATAATATAAAAATAATTAAAAAATATATAACTATCTTATTTCATATTAAGTACTTAATATAAGATATAAATTAAAAAAAAAAAAATTGAAAGAAAATAAAGCATTGGTTTAATAATTTAGTGGTCAGATATTTGTGGCTAATAAACCAAAAGACGCAGAATTTTGTTTTCATGACAATATGTTTTGGTTTTGAAAAATTTTGTTTTTTGATCGTGGGATCTAATTCTGTGGTGCAAGGTCAAGTCCTTTTTTTATTTTTGATAATTGCATTTTTTTTTCAAGATATAGAAAACGGATCGAAACCAAACCGTATATATTTTTACGAGCAGAAAATTCTACCTCTGCAACATTCTTAACATTCTATTTTGGCAGCTTGTTTCTGTGAATTTAATGTTCAATTTTTTAATACATAAAATGTGAACATCCAAACATTTTCCTAAATGATAAATATTTAAAATAGAAAAATGTATATACTGTTTATGTAAATACTATAAATACAAATTATCACTGCAGTATTCATTTAGAATTTGTATAGCGTAATATTCAAATATTAGCTTATTTATTCAATTTGCAACTCATATTTTAATTATTTTTAATCCTAAATTCCAATAAATTATTTAAATCTTTTTTTTTTTTCAATAAATATATTTTTTACAGCTTATTTTTGAATAAGTTTTGCAAGGTGTTTTATTTGTTTATTTATTACCTCATTATTAATGTGTTCAGCGTACGTCTCTCCCACCTACTGAATGCTGGCACGACGGTCTAATACAATAATGATTGCCTTCGTGTCCCAGCACATAAATTAAGAATTAGCCCACGATCGGAATTAAAAAGAAGTGAAGATTTAAGAACAGATTTAAGATTAATTTAGTAAAAAAAATATTTTTATAAATTTACTTCTATTGACGCAATTTTTGCCTTATTGAAAGTTAGTGAAAGTTACTTCTGGAATTGGATATTAATTCATGTTACTGTTTCACTATTTCTTTAAATTTATTTATTAAAAATATCAATAACAATTCGTTTTTTCATATTTTATTTATTAATTTTTTTTTGAAATTAAATACAATTCTTACAAATACTTAACGTTAATAAAGTTAAATTCTATTAGTTTTAATTACATATTTATATTAAATATATGACGAATGCATAAAAATTATATTCTTAATTTAATTTGATATTAAAAATTTTAAAAGTATTTTAATCATACGACTGACCAAGTCTTTCGATCTTTAAAAAATATGTAATAAAGAAAATATGTTCTTTTTTAGTCTGTCTCACTAATCGATGACAATGATTGAAAGACAAAAACAAGGCAAATGGATATTTGATTAATTGAAGATCACTTCAAAAATACATATTTCATGTGCTTTCATTATCATCAGTACAGTTGCTAATCCTGCAATTGTTGAATTATTCTCCCATAATTAATACTCACTCTTGTTTCTATGGAGCTACGTCACTGACTGCTGTTTATGATGAAAAAGCATTAGGTAGATAAATTTGAGGCACCTACGAACGTAGACTTTTTTAATTTCGACTAAGCTCAATATTTGGCACTTCATTAATTATTCTTCCATGCAATTTTTATTTATCGATTAAGCTTTAATTTCATCAATATTTATAAATTCAAAAGAAGTTTTTGGATTGAAAACTGCGTCAGTTCGAGCACAACTGAAATTATCATCATGATTTTGAATAGTTTGTGACTTAATGTAAGCTTTAGCGGTAAACTTCGCTATTTCGAAATTTGATAAATCTCTATCTGTTTGCTTTTTGAACATTCGAATTTCTTCATTGTAATATCGTTTTAAAGGTGCCAAAAATGTTTTATCTAGAGGTTCCACATCTTGGGATAAGTACAACGGCAATGAAATAATTGTGACAAAATTGTCTCGAGCCAGCTTCATGATATCTGAATTAATGGTATTGCTATAGTGTCCATCAAGTACTATTAAGACCGGATAATCTTGTGTAGGCGTGACTGTACGGATGAAATTTACAAGCCATAATGTAAAGTGCGAAAGATGAATCCAACCTGAAGGATGAAATGCAGCAATGGCAACTGGTGGTGCATTTTTCATTAACTGAATGTTTTGATTCTCTATTGGAAATATGAATAAGGGTGGAACAAAACTACCGGAAGAATTCATGCATGTGACTAATTTAATCAGTGCACCGAGCTCTGTCGATGTCAATAAGCCTCTTTGTTGCTTTTCTTTATCCGGCAGAATTTCTGAATATTTTTTTTGTACTTCCTTTTCATCAATATTTAATTTTCGTTGCCGAGGAAAATATTGTTCAACATTTACTTCATCCATATGATTATAAGTTTTATCAACGTTTACACGTGCACCCTTTGAACGACAAAATGATGTGCCAGTAGATGAAGAGAAACTTATAACATCTGTGTGCCTTTTTAAAAATGAGCTTACCCATGATCTGCTTGCACGTTGGCTCATTTGCCAAAAATTTCCTTCCATATTGTTTTCCAAAATAAATTTGTACGCAAATGAAGTTACTTCTCGACGCGTTAATCCGAAATATCTTGCTTCCATTTCCAGTAAATATTGCACCAACTTATTTTCAAAACGAACAGAAAATATGGGCTTCCGACCAAGGCGTGTTTCCACTGCCTTGTACGCGGGCTTTCCTTCATTATTTTTAATCAATCGGAATAGTGTTGTGCGTGGGACCTTATAGGTTTTAGATGCTGCCAAATATCCTAACGACTTGTCTCGTACAGCTTTAATTGCCTTAATCATATCTTCTGAATCATATTGCTTCGATTTTGAACCCTTTTTAGGCATCTTGTGAATTCACTGCAAATTAAAGCAAAGTATATTAAAATCATTCATGATAACAATTAAAATTATTTGTACTTACCACAATAAGTCACGTAAGTAAATAGAGATAACGAAAAACAATACTATATTATTCTTATAATAATTGTTGAAAAATTATTTTAAATTATTAATAATATAAAAATGATTTAAAAGAAAAATAAGTGTTGAAATTTAGCAAGTGTTTTTATAAATAAATTAAGTTCAAATTAAATGAAATGGTGTTAGATTATGTGTAATAAACTGTGCACCAATTTATTGGTTTTATTTCAATTAAATTATTTTATAAATTACTCAACAACAACTTGCGACGTTAACGAGCTTAATAACTTTAACACATTGTCTAATTTCACCAAATTAATTTGTAAATAAGAGAAAAAAAATATATATTAACAAATGTACCTATTGGGCTATTACACCCAAATCGTAAGCACCTAAGTTTTATTTATAGCACATATGTTTAAATATATACGCAAAAGAAGTATTTTTAAAACCAAAAATAAAAATCAATATTCCAGATAAATGCGTCAATTAAAAATAATTCAATTTTGTAACAGATGGTGTGATGAAACGGGTATATGATTTTTTTTCGAACGCTCATACTTATATTAATAATTGTTAAATGTGTCTATTCATAATTTGGTGCATTGAAATTAATTCCGTAAAAGTAAATGAAACGGTTACCAAAAATAATTTTCCATTTTTATAATCGCCTTGACCTATTTTCACTGGTGATTTATACGAAATGTATATCAAACCGGCTCCTATATTATTATCGAGATATCCTTGATCATTGATAATTAAAGTTTTCATTTTTATTTCAAAATATATAAATAAATAATAACTTCTATGCATATCAGTTTATTAAAGAAAAAATAAATCCACTCAAGCTATTAACCCTGAGCTAAGTCTTCAAAGGCTATAACTTTATTTAACATTTATACATAAATATAATCGAATATTTTATTTTTCTATAACGACTGAATATTAACAAAAAAGTAACACATAATAAATAAATATTTTTATTTATTTTATTTTTTTTTACGTCAAATTAGATCCAAATAAAATTAAAGTGACGCACAATAAATAAATATTTTACAATAAATATACAATTTTTTAATTTTTTTGACGTCAATCAGAATAATATTTGCTTGTTTTTTTTTTTTTTAAAACAATTCCAGATAAAAAAGGCAAATATTTTTGACTGAATTTAATTGAACATTGACATTTTAGCATCTGTATTTTTGCTTGAATTTCTTCTCATTTTCATTTTAAAGTTTTTACTTTATTTTCAAATCAATATTTAAATTGATCTTAAAATATATAAAATCGTATTTGAATCAGTTTACCATAAATCGAGCCATAAATAATATATTTTATTATTTCGTTTTCTGTGACTTTCGATTGTTTTTAGAAGCTTAATGAATAATATTGGAAAATTTCCATTATTAAGTAATATACGAAAAATAAATATAAAATTATAGAATACTAATAATTAGAACTTATTATGCTTAGAAATATTTTTTTTTTATTATTCTCTATTTTTTTCTTAAACATTTATTTTATATTATGCAAAAATATTAATTAAAATTTTATAGAATTTAAAAATAAGTGTGAACCACAAAAATTAAATTGATCTTAAACATTATACTCTATACGTATAAGCATGAATACTATTATTAGACTAAATATTTTGTTTAAATTTGTTTGAAATGATTCTGATCAAGAGAGAGAGCCTGCCGTTCCTTACAGATTAAAATAAACAATTCACTAATTGCTTTGGCCAAAAAAAAAACCCAATTTTATTTGCATCCATTATTATATTTACAAGGACGCAATAGGTCAAATTAATAGAGTGTCTTTTAATTTTGTGACAATTTTGAAATAACAAAAGCCCGCGCACATTTTTTATATTATTTTTATTTATCTACGAGTTTATTTATAAATTTAGTATATAAATAGCATTGATAATATAAAACAGTTAAATATTTCATTTTGGCTTATTTATTTACTTAACAAGTATGTTTTTACGAGCTATAATATTTTTATTGAATAATAATAATAAATTATTTACCTTCCTACTACGACGTTCAAACAGGTCTACCTACTTGTTCAACATAAAATAAGAATAGAAATTATTAACTTGCTTTATTTTTCTTCTTTATTGATTATGTGGGATATTTTTAAAATTTTAAATAAAACTTATAATATTGTTTTTCATTCAATTCTCCGGTTATTTATATTATACTACATCATAAGCATTTTAAATAATTTGCCGCTATTTTAATTAATTTCCTTTATTTCACTCAAACAAATCGGTATATAAATGTATAAATTCATACTTGTAATTTGATATTAAAAGCTTACACAAAAATTAATTATCTACCACTGAATTAATCTTCTTTTTCGAAATTAACCTCCACTCAAATAATCCTCACATTTTTTTTTTCAAAGAAAGTGGAGATTAATTTAGTAAAACTTTTAATGAATTAATTAGTCTTTTATTTATTGTTTTCTTAATATAAGAGGGCGGTGTGTTTTTTTGAATTATTTTTAATAACTTTTACATTATTTCAATATTAGAGGCTCTAAGTGTCAAAATAAAACCTGTAATATGGGCAACGTCGCACGAAAGAGCTTTAATATTATTATGCTGTGATTTTTATATATATTTTTTTTGTTTTCAATGAGATATAATTGAGTAAATAAAAAAAAATCAAAAATGCAATTCCTATACATACATGAAATACATAAATAAAGAAAATATTGTGCATAAAAAAGAATTAAAAAAAAGTTGTTTTGTAGGTGGAAAATCGGGTACCGGTTTTAAAACCCAATTATATCCTATATAAAGCCAAAAATCAAAATTCTAATTCCTACATACACGAGACAAGAAATGCGTCTTCAAGCTTGCATATAACTTTTTTTTTCATTTTGTCATTTCCGAGAATAATCGAGTAGCGCAACAGGGTTTTTGGTACATAGCCAGCCCTCTTAAAGGCGGCAAGCATCAGTAAAGCACATGAAATCATATTACACCTCGTCCAATGAATTAAGTTAATGAATATTTATTAAATGTTGGTCGTTATATAGATATATTACATATGTAATTTCATTGAATCTCAAAATGAAAACTTTCATTAACAATTTAAATAAGTAACTATTTCATTCGAGTAAATACTTATTGTAGCAGAGATATTGTAGAGTAAAGATAAAATCTTGAAGCTTCAATTTTAAATAGCTATTTGGTATTAATGGAAGCACAATAATTAAATTAATACTCAAAGCATTTTATAATTATTATTTTTTCATACTTATCAAAAATTATTGAAACAAAATTAAAATCGAAAAGCTTGTTGAACTTGAAATATATATTTTTGAAAAGCACATACAATTAAATATCTCATTTACATTTTCCAAAAATTCATTAGATAACTTTTAAACAATATCTTTTGGCATGTCTACACTCAAGTCAGCAATAACATAAGCAGTAGCTGCAAATAATGCTGTATTTTTGTCTAAATCTTCTGAATTTTCAACTAACATACTATCACCGGCTGTATGATGAAACCAAAAATATCTTTCATTTTTATTTAACAATGATGCACTAGGAAAACCTCGATCTGACCATAATGATATATCTGGTCCACCACCACAAGGTTTGGCGAACTCAGTAGCATTTAGCGGTGCCATGAGCTTTAGAATTTCCTTAAAAATGCATTCAGCTTCAGCGTTACCACAGAAATCTAGGCCCTTAGGCTGAAATGTTCCAGTATCTGACTCAATAAAGAAATTAAATTCATTTTTTTCGTTTTCTTTGTGTTGAGCCTCGTACGCTTTTGCTCCAAAAATACCTTCCTCTTCTGCAGTCCATAAAATGGCACGAATAGTACGTTTTGGTTTAAAATTTAATTTTTTCAAAAATTCAATTGCTTTCCATGAAATAAATGCACCACCACCATCGTCCATTGCACCCGATCCAATATCCCAACTATCTAAATGGCCAGACACAACAACAACTGGCCTATTTGCATAATGACCCGCCAGCTCTGCTATTGTATTTCTTGAAATGCTTGGTCCTAAATTTCTATCTTCCATTTCCAAATGAATAGTAATGGTTTCACCACGTCTGTAAATTCTTAACAACATTTCAGCATCTTCCACAGTTAAAGCGGCAGCTGGAATCTTTTTAACGCCATTTTCATAATTTTGATTACCAGTATGCGGTGAATTAATTGAAAATGGTGTTATTGAACGAACCAAAGCTGCAACAGCACCTTTTTTTGATGCTAATGATGCAGCTCTTGTACGATATTGATATGTTTTTCCATAGCCTTCCCATTTTGGTACAAATAATACAATATTACCACGCACTTTTTCAACTGGTAATTCTTCAAATTCCTTAAAACTTTCAACCGCAATGACGTTCGCAATAATACCACCTCGTAATGTTCCAACACTAGTTCCCAGGCCAGTCATTTTTAGATTTTGTTTTCTCGGTGCTATTAAGTCAGCATTTTCATACCCGCGCTCCCAATGCGGGATAGTTGCGTTTTCGGTATGAACATTGTCAAGTCCGACTTCTTTCAATTTAGCTACCATATAATCCACACCATTTTCGAAACTGCGTGAACCAGTCATGCGACCTCCAAATTTATCAGTAAACTCTGCAAGACTAAATTAAGTAGTTGAATAAAAAAATTAAAATTGAAACCGGAGAAATCGATATTTCCTTATATAGTATTTATTTTTTGCATTAAATTACCTGTTCCATGTATTTCCTGAAAATTTTCCACCAACGATAGCAGAAACAATTTGATTAACTGATGTTTGATATGATTTGATTTCGTCTATCAAAGATTGAGGTAAAGAACATTTATCATCACGATTTTCTATAATTTTAGTACCGAAAACATTTTGTACAAAAAATACAAGCAACAGAATTTCTCTGGTTGCCATTATTACTGTTGAAGTAGTGAATGACAATCTTTATGCTTATAAAATGAATAACTTATCCACTTACAATTATTTCGATATATTAATACTTATTAAATTTTTAGATTTTTAAAATGATTTATTGTTACCGTTCACTATAATTAAAATAACATTTTACTCAAATATATACTAAATATCTGTTTTCCTTATATTCATTCACGTCTTTTGTATAAGCACATCTATAAAATTTATGATATCGATTCAACTTCTGACAACTTTTGTTATTGTTAATGTATATTTCTTCACCAAACTGATTAATGTACTACTTGTGATATAAAAGAATTATCTACCAACGTAGAGCTTATCTGTTTTTATTATTTGAACAATTAGTATATATTTAATCCTTACGTAACAATAAATAATTGGTGTAATATTCCATTTTGTTTCATTTTTAAGTATTTGCCAACAGCATCTCTTTACAGAATTTAAACAGAGTTTTAGTTTCATTTATATGATTTACTCAATTTTGTCATTTAAGTCGAGAATGCAATCTTAGTGATTTTCTGCAGAAATTGTAACGTGTCTAAATACAAATTGATTATAATGGCGGTAGATCTTCAATGATAGATTAAAATAGGATAAATTCCATCCTTCGGAGATATCAATATTTGGGTTATACACAAATTATTGAAAAACAGCAAAATACATTGAAAAAGCAGGATGTGCCAACTTCAATGAAACAGACCTTGTAGTATAGTATATATAATTTGGCAGTTAATTGGTTTTTTCTACTTTTGATTTGCAAAATATAATTGAATTGATTTTACATTAAGTTTACATCATTAATTTATAAAGAAAAACATATTTAATGTGTTAATATTAGTTTTTTTATTATTATTTTTTTTTTATTTTAATTTTGATTAAATAATTTAATAAAACTATATTAAATAAATCTATTTCATACTTTCAATAAAAGCAATTTTAAAAACTAAATAAAAAGTTTCTCACTTTCTAATCCAAATGAACAATTGTAATTGTGAAACAATGTGATAGGCTATTTATATTCAAAATTTGAGCATTGGAAGAATGTAAAGAGATGAAACCATATTGCAGCTCGTCCAATAAATTAAGTTAATGGATATTTTTTAAAAGTTGGTCGTTATATAGTATATAGTATATAGATATATATTATATATATATATTATTTTATTAAATTTAAAAATGAAAGCTTTCATGAACAATTTAAATAAGTAAATATTCCATTCAATTAAGTATACTTACATACAAGACTAAATTAAGTAGTTGAATAAAAATTTTAAAAATTGAAACCGGAGAAGTCGGTATTTCTTATAGTATTATTTGCATTAAATTACCTGTTCCATGTATTTCCTTAAAATTGCCCACCAACGATAGGAGAAGCAATTCGATTTACTGATATTTCATATGATTTGATTTCGTTTATTAAGGATTGAGGTAAAGAACATTTATCATCATGGTTATCTATAATTGGAGTACTGAAAACTTTCTGTATAAAAAGTACAAACAAAAAAATTATTACTGTTTGAGTAGTAAATAACGAATAATTTTTCCACTTACAATTATGTCTACATATTAATACGCATTAAATTTTTAGATTCTTACCTTAATTTATTGTTGCCGTTTGCTAAAATTAAAATAACATTTTACTCAAATATCATCTATTTTCCTTATATTCTTCACGGCTTTTGTATCCGCGCATTAGGGTGGATCGATTTTTTTTCATAAGCCATTGTTTCTTAAGCTACATTTGGTCTCCTGATTAACGTGTATAAAGAATTTTGAGAATTAATGAGAGCTTAGATGTGCTGTAGGTCTGGGAAGTTGTGAAAATGGTAGGATTTGACCATATTTGAGGCACTGTAACTTTGTGTCGTTGCAAATAATTGTTTTTCTGTTTTGTAGAAAGCGTAAGTCAATGACTTTCAAGTAATTTATGGGGCATTTGTAATTTATTACTAGGTTCGTAGTTATCCGATTGTGAAAAATCGTCTTCTTGGTAAAATTTAAAACTATATAGCTACGAGGTTCTTAGTAAATTATAACTGACCAATATATTATTTAAAAGCTATTGACAATTGCACTACCTGCATAATAAAACAGAAAAACAATTATTTGCATCAATACAAAATCACAATGCTTCAAAGATTGTCAAATTTTTACATTTTTACAATTTCTCAGACCAAACCAAATCGAAGACCTTATTTATATTCAAAATCCTTCAAACGCGTTAGCCGGGAGACCAAACGAAACTAAAAAAAAAACAGTGGTAGAAGGTATGGAAAAAAAATCGATCCACCCTATCGCACCTCTAGAAAATTTATGATATCGATTCGATTTCTGATTTTTTTTTTTTATTGCTAATGTAAATGTATAAATCTGCACCAAACTGATTAAACGTACTACTTGCGGCATAACAGAATTATCTACCAACGTAAAACTTATCTATTTGTATTATTTTAGCAATAATCCTTATGTAGCAATAAATAATTTGTGTAATAAGTATATCCCATTCAGTTTTATTTTCAATTGTTTTCCAACAGCATCTGTTTACAGAATCTAAACAGAGTTGAATTTTATTTATATCATTTACTTACCGAGATTTTTCGTATGCGGAATTAGCAAAATTCTTTAGAACTTTTGTAAAGTCAATCGGAATAATAATATTCCTGCATACGAAAAATTTCGGCAAAAGGCCCTCATGTATTGCGTAATATAATCATTTCCATAAAAAAGGTACAAGAAAATAATCTCCTTTCACATACTAATTTTATTCAAATTGAACCAAAGCATTTTATAGTAATATTAATAATATTAATAATTGCGAGGCATATATGCTATCACTTTATCAACGTTCTTTCAATTTAAGATAAGATCACACTTTAATCAATAATGATAAAGTTGGAGGTAGATATCTGTTTATCAGTTATTTTTATGCTGCTATTGTTATATGTAATTTATATTAGATTTAAAGTCTAAAAATGAAATAGATGTACAATATATACAATATACATTATACATATAATCAAATCAGTTACACTTGTACTTACTATGAAAACATATAAATAAAAATAAGATCATATTATTTATATATTTTTTTTCTAAATTTCTGTAAGTGCTATGCATTGAAAACAGCAACAATTTTTTTTGTTACGGTAAAAATTAATTTTGATTCCCTCTTCATCCACCAATGATAATAAATAAAAAAGAATCAATAATGTCCAAATACAGATATTTCAAAAATTGAAGAGACTAAAATGCATATGACTGAGCTCTGAGCGGAATAAATCGTAATTATATGTAAGTAAAATGCGAAGTGTCTTTAATTTCTTAAAACGTCTACAAGAGAAGATTTCATTATCTGACAACAGTGTTGCTGCGAAGCTTCGTTCCACTTTTCATAACGTACGAGACGAGTACTATTAAGATTAACTGATTCATACTCAGTACAAAATTGAACGACGGCGTATTGAATAGATCTAATTAGCAAGCATCTGCACATTTATATATATATATATAAATTGGATGTTATAAATATTAATTGGTTCTTTCTACTTTTGATTTGTATAAAATAATTGAATTGATTTCACATTAATTTATGAAGAAAAACATATTTCTTAATAAAATTTTAATTAATTTCGAATAATGCGTTAATATTTGTGTTTTTATAGAAAAAAAAAATCTTTAATTTTAATTGAATAATTTAATAAACTATGTATATTAAAATCTATTTCCCTTTCCACAAAAGCAACTTCAAAAATTAAATAAGAAGTTTCTTACTTTTCTCTATTAAAAATATACAAATGTAATTGTGACCCAATGTGATGGGCTATTTATATTCAAAATTTGAGGATTGGAAGCATGTAAAGAGAGACTATTTTGGATTTCAGAATGTTATTTATAAACATTTTATGATAAGAAAAACGAATTAACCAATTATTCAATTCAAGGAATTTAACAGCAAACGTTTGTGTTGTATAATTGTGTGCGTTTATCGATAAGGAATTTCCATATAAAGAGTTTAATCGTTTTATTTAATTGATAATCGGTTTTCTAGTCGATTGGTGCACCATCACTTTATTGGAAATTATTTGGTAAGGATGCTTAAAAAATGTAATTAAAGAATATTTAGTTAAAAGTTTCTTTTGAATTTTATTAGAAACATACCTGATCTTGGATTATGTATAACGCTATTGGTCAAAATTAAATAAGTGAGTTCTTAATAATACCATATTGATCATATAACGTTGTTATCAGAACATATGATTTGATTACGAGCAAGAGTGTTATTGATAACTCAAATTTAATACAACATTCTAGTGTTTATTTGAAAACAATACAATCAAAATGAGATATTATCAAGGTTTAATAATTATTATACTGTTGTATGTAACAATCAATAATATTCAGTGTATAAAACCAACACCAATTAGCATGTCGTCATTACGATGGCTGAATTTCAACATTACAAAACACATAAATATTGCTAATAGCAACCAAAGTAAAATGTATTGTGATCTTATTTTCTTTATTAAAAATGTTGAATCTGATGATGATATTGAAGCGAAAAATGTTTTTGATTGTGAGTTTAATAGTGGACGTGTACCTCTTGATAACGAAAATATTGGAACAAATGTTTTGGAAATAATCACAATGTCTGAAGTTCATGCGTTATTATTGAGAGATAATAAATTTGTATTCATTCCAAATTTTATATGTTCAACTGCTGAAACACTTGATTTACAATATAATCAAATAAAAATTGTGAAAAATGGAAACTTAAAAAATCTACCGAGTCTTACAGCCCTTTTACTACAAGGAAATCAAATTGATGTTATTGAAGCGGATGCATTTTCCGGATTATTTTCATTAAAGTTATTAAATTTAAGCGCAAACAAATTAAAATTATTCCAAACAAATGTATTTTTGCCGTTACGTGTATTATCATTATTAAAATTATCTTGGAACGAAAATTTAAATGTCACAATTAATCGAAATGGTGTCGATCTCTGGAAAACATTAGGAGTAACTGTTGACCTTCAATACTTAGAAATTGATCACTCAAATTTAAATTATATTAATGTTGAAAAAGGTACTTCGCTAAAAGAAATCTGGCTGCATGATAATAAATTTATGGATATACCCGAAAGTCTTCCAAATTCTATTGAATCCATTTCATTTAACGGTAATCCAATTATTGAATTAAAATCAAAATCTTTCGCACATTTACATAATTTAATTTCTGTGCAAATGTTTGGTTTGAAAAATTTAACAACAATCCATGACTTTGCATTTTATGATTTGCCAAAATTAGAACATCTCAATTTTGGAGATGCACCAAAATTAATGACATTTAGTTCAAAGGCTTTTGGTGTTGCTGATGACACACAATCATTAGCAACAAATAATCTATTTGAATTGTATTTACCATTTTGTAATTTGACGCATTTGAATTCTTCACTGGCATTTGCACTAAAAAATATTGAATATTTTAGACTTGATGAAAATCCATTAATTTGTGACTGTGACATGAAGTGGATAAATGATTTAAAATATTCAAATAAGCCAATTGAAACAAATGCTAAATGCAAGAATTTAAATAATACCCATTTGTCAGCTGTAGATTTTAAATTATTAAATTGCCCATCGTCGTTGACACAGGAGATTATTTATGAGTTAATGAAATTAAAAGCTTTCATTTTGAAATATTGCATTATACTCTTATCATTGTTTACAGTAGTTTATATTTATATTAAGATTTCAAGAAGTAGAAGATCAAAGTTACAACAAGAAGAGCCTACAAGTTATTATATGCAAATTAATTCTGGTCCCAGAAGAACAAACTGAATATTTGGTTTTATTCTTTAGCGAAAATTATTGTATTCTTATTATAAATATTTGATTTGTTTAATAAATAAATGTCTAAACATATCAATTTTTTTTTTTTTAGATTTTATAATATTTCGATCATTTCAGATTTACAATCTTAAATTTTTCTTCAATGAAAATTTAAATATCGATGTCAAAAATAATTTTCATAGAAAATAAAATTTTAATATAAACCTAGCCAATTACAATTACAAATATAAATCATATAAATCATAAAATAGAGTTTGCTTTAGTTCAAGATAAATTTAATATATATAGAACTGTGGTGAGTGATAATATTGAAAATTTAGAGAAACTTCCTCAGATTATTTGTAGTAGAAATAGAAAACTACTTACACAGTTTTCAAAAAAAAAGAAGAAGAAATATAAGCAATAAGCAAGTAATAAAATTTTATTAAAATGTTTTAATTATAATGAAATTTATAAATTTTAGCAAATATCTTTCATACGAAATTTGTTAATTAAAATTTAATGATAATTAATTTCCATTAGTTACTGATATACAGCCACATACATTAAACTCTTACAATAATATTATGTAAAAATTGATGATTGAGTTGACGCTTTAATTATGCAGGGTTCATATTTAGGGCTTCCGTATTTAATTGCTGTACATAAATATGTAGTTCATCGCTAGCTTGAACTTTTTGATATGCTGAACAAATACACCACCAAATATAAAATGGAAAAACTACATGCAAAATACAACAAAGATTAATAAATATGGTGATTAATCATATCAATTGCATTGAATTCAAAGTAAAATGTTTGTTCCACAATTATTTTTATCACTTACATATTGGTATTGCAATAATAATGGCTAGAATAGCTATTGGAATCAATGGCAATAAACTAATGCCATGTATCACGATCCATGGTACCATCAGATAATGATTTTTCTAATTATTTCAAAAGAATAACAAAAATACATTTTTCGATTATTATTCTAAATAGAAATTCAATACAATTCGTATTGAATATTTACCAACATAGCTCCCACTGAAAGCAAAATCGAAACACATAAATGTAAATACAAAGTTGCATTTATTTCATAGGCTGATTCTTTGTCCATATATTGTGTATGTGGACCCTCATTGTTGTATGCAACTATCACTATTATAAAGAACATGGTAGAAATGATACCCAAATTAAAAGCACCATTAGTTAATTTGCAACAGAAACAGCATTTTTCTAAAGCCATTTTTCAGTTCTTTTCTTTATACTTTGATTAAGTACTGTTTTGAAACAAATTAAGTACGAATTTCTATTAAACTAGTTTAAAAAAAAGACCGCTATTTTCAATTAATATTACTATACAAATTGTAATGAAAAAAATGACCAAAGCTGCGCGTCCATTCACTCTTTATTTTCACGGTAGTGTATGCTTGTAGCCAGGGTTGATTTGATTAAATCAAATAAATAGAAAAAATCGATTTATTCATGATTTTTTCATCAATGATTTTTTGCAAAACATCAATTAAAAAATCATTAAATTGATTTTTTCCTATTTTTATTTATTTTTCCGATCAATATGTTTATAATTGTCATTAAATGCTTTCAGCTTTCAAAACGAGTTGATTTCCAAATCAAAATTTCATTTGCTTTATTATATATGCTGTTTTAAGAAGGCGATATTGATCATACTGCTTGAAGTTATTCAGCTAAATTGGAACGTATTTTGTCCAATTTTGATTTGGTGATAACGAAGTGAAAAAACCATTTAGCTGGATAGCTGGTTTGATTGTGAAAAATGTGTTTAAATTTACATTTGATAATCATATCATGCCTATGAAAAATGATAAATCTGAAAAGAATAGATGGTATTCTAAACTAACGTAAATATTTTAAAATGTCCAAATAAATATGGAATATTTTCTATAAGTATTCATTATTCATTAATTATGTTAGTTTTTTATGAATAATTTTAAAATATATTGTATATGTTATATTTTATATATAAATGAAGTTTAATAAAAAAAAAAGCAAAAGAATAATAAAGAAAATTGGATAAACTGAGAAAAAAAAATTAATGTTTTAATAAAATTTTTATTCAACGAAAATACGAACAGATCCTTGTCCATCGATATATTTACCACATCCACAATAAATGCAAATGTTTCCTTATTCAAATTTATTCACTTGATTTTTTAGGAAAATACGAAAAAATCAAAAAATTCTGATTTAAATCAAAAACATCGAAAAAATCCGATTAATTTTCCAACCCTGCTTGAAGCCGCACTAATAAGATACTTAAATGACGTAATCAGTAAACGAATTTCAATATGAAAGAATAAAATTAGTACGCAATAAATGTCTTCTTTAAGTTCTGTGTTCTTATATTCTTATATTTGTAAAATGATTTTTATTTTCTGTACTATACACATATGGATCATACAGTGCAAATGGGCCTTAAAATTACCTAATGTGACTTTAGGGCAAAAATATTATTTTAGTTTTGTTTTCCACAAATGGTTATTAAAAAATTACTGCTCCTGAAATTTGGAGTATATGCCTATATTATGGTCATAAGGAGAGTGATATTTATAATTTGAAATATATAATATTAATTTCATTTTCCATTTAGTACTGGATGATGTAAGTAATCATAGTAACAACACAAGATAATAATCATCTAATCTTCTTTTACTTTTGATAAAAGGATCTACAAAACATAGATCAGACTCATTTTCATGAAAACGATCTGCTCCAGATATATTTTTAAGTCATTCATAGATTAGATCACGATCTGTACCTAACACTAAGAACCATACGACAAGATAATCATTAAAAGAATGATCAACATAGTGTATAAGGAGGTGTTCATATATTACGTAATGCTTTTGGGGGGGAGGGGGGTCGGTGAAGTGTTTCGCTTCATATAAAAGAAGTAAAAAAAACATATAAAAAATGTTACGATGGGGAGGGGGGAATCTAAAACAGACCAAAATCGCGTTACGTAATATATGAACAGCGTCTAATGATTGTAGCTCTTATGGTATGAATGTATGATTATATGTAATATAAGTTACTTATAAGTTTACAAATTTTTTGTAATAAAAGCACATTCTCAGCTATGAACTAATTTAAATTAATTAGATAAATTCACAATATATTTAAATCAATTGCTTCGGTATTTGTTTATTTCTAAATAAAATAACTATGTACACCTAAACCAAACAAATAAAATAATACATGCGCATCGTACGTCTCGTTCTAACACATGCGTTTGTATTCGCACTGTTTATTTCATTTACACACATGAGCCTCTATTCAAATTCGTTTCTGCGCATCGGTTTGTATTATTTTATTTGTTTGGTTTTGGGTATTTATAAAATAATGATTTTTATTATTTTATTTTCGATTAAGTATTTATAATTTCGTTGTTAAAAATAACAATAATCTTGTACATCGAAATCGAAATAATATCATAAATTTTTTGATTTTATTTAATTCATTTTGGATCACAGAATTATTTTTTCTTCATAGTAAATAGTTTTTTTTTTGTACTTCTTTATTGGCATTAATTTGTTATATATGCTATTTTTAAGTAGTGCTTTCATTGCTAATTTATTGCTACCCCGCATAATATGTTGTCTGTAAAAATGTATCAAAAACCATTAACCCAAAGACAATGTACTACATTGTCTTTGCATTAACCCGTTGTAATTGGTTATGTTAAGTCGAAATCCACTAAAGCGTATGAGCGAGAATTATTGACAATTATGAGAACAAAAAAATGCAAAAACAATTCGGTGCTTTTGTTATTCTTAAAAAGTGCAACTAAATCAAGTAAAATGATGGAATATATACTTTGATGAATGAAAGATTGATTACAAAATAAAATAAATGATTACTTATTTTCCATCCACTCGCTGCTCTTATTTTCTTTAAGCACTCTTATCGTTAAAATAAAAAATCATCTGGTAAATATATTTCACTTACAGATTGTTACTACTTACTACACAATACACATATCTGGTTTATAATAGCGATTAGAATCACTATTCACTTAATCCAATAAATGTGCCCAAAAACTAAATCTAACATTAATTCAACATTTGGTTATACAACTAAAATGTACTATTACTAATAATTTATAAGCATAATTATACTTATTCTAGAATATCTGCAAATAAAACAGAGAATCGAACAATTTAATACTTTCTTTTTCATACATTTTCAATTTCAATACATAAGCAGTGGCGGACTGGCTATAAAAAAACCGGGGTGCGATTTTACAAAAAAAAAGGCCCGCTCAAATAAATATGTAACTAGTTACTAAAATCGTACCAAAAAAAAAAAAAATTAACTCTGTTGGGGCTTTATTTTTGAGTTCGCACCATATTTAAATGTATGGCATGCTAAATATGGAATTTGGAGCAACGTAAATTGCGGTATTCTTGAAGCCATTCCATATTTTCATTTTAGAGAGCTAAGTTTTTGGATGTGTAGCTGTAGAGTTAAATATGGAATGACATTTGATTTTCATTGTATATTTTTGGACATTATATCAGTTGGATCTTAATAAATTATGTAACATAAGTATATATTTGAGGTCAGCAAATCAAAAGTTGATAACTTTGAGAGCTCCTAAAATTTATATCAATATAATAAAACGGAGCAAGATCATTAAGTTTACTTTCATGGAATAAAATTAATGAAAATTCTTTTATAAGCTTATTTCATTACTAATAGCATTCATTTCATTACATAAAGCATTTTGATGAACTAGAAATTTTTTATTTATATTTTCTAGACGTTCTTTTTTTCATAAAATTCATAAAAATTATTTACCATCAAATATTTATCAGTAGACCGTAATGTCATCTCAATGAATTAATCTATAAATATTCCATTAAAACAATGATTGATAATTTTCTTGTTTATTATAAAATGCTTAGAAGAAGCAAAACTTCAATTATCAATTTTAATGGAATTCAATTCAAAATATTGCGCTGCATCAAAATTGTTTCAAACAGATGGTGTAAATGTCTGCAGGCGGGATATTTTTATCGAAACATATTAGAAAAAAAACTGTTAGAAAAAAAAAACTGTTATGAATTTGTATTGATATAAATATATATATGTATTTGCAAAAAATTTACAATAAATGAGGTTGTAAGCCTTTTCAGTGAAACCAGATAAGTTTCATTTGTTTTACCAACAAACTAATAGAACTAATTTTAACCAAATCGATAAAATAAAATAATAAATAGTAAATCGATTAACTGAAATTAAATATTTTAGATAATATATATTAAAAGCCATTTATAGACCAAAAATTGTCTTAAATATAATAATTACACACTCTTGAAACTGTTAATATTTTCGACAGCATTTTTAAATATAATTAAAAACTATATGTGCTCACGTTAATATTAATGAACATTCATTGAACATTGATTAACGTACAACAATACTAATCCTTACTACAATACTTGTACAATATTTTGTTGAATTGCTTTGACTATGGGGATGGAGACGTCACCATTAAATTTTGATGAAGTGGTTCATATACAGAAGATGGAGATATCACCATTAAATTTTGATGATGTTGTTCATATACGGATGTTTCTATCTTATCTTGAACCTTTTGGTACGCTGAACAGACACACCACCAAATATAAAATGGAAAAACTACAAGAAATATAAATAGGAAAATATAATTAACTTTACATTTTTAATAAAGCTAAACTTATTTAAATATTGCCTAAATAAAATTTAAAAAAAACGGTAAAATATTTTACTTACAAAATGGTATTGCAGTAAGCGAAGCTAAAACAGCCATTGGTACCAATGGAAGTAATAAAATTCCATGTAAAACGATCCAAGGCAACATCAGATAATGGTTTTTCTAAATGTTATTGAAAATTAATAAGTAGAAATTTACAGATCTTAATCTTATGGTTAATATTTACCTGCATGGCTCCAAGTGAAAGCAAAATTGAAGAACATACTTGTAAACATATAAACATTTGAATGGTTGAGATAAGTGTTTCATCGAAACGGATACCTGATTGAATGAACACAATCAATAACGCTGTATAGATTATGGCAGTAATTATTCCCAAAATAAAGGTTCCATTGGTTAACTTACAACAGCAGCAACATTTTTCCAAAGCCATTTTGATTAATATTGTTTTATTTTCTTTTAGAGCAACGTAAATAAATTTTGCAAAACTTTTACTATTTAATGAGAGACAAGAATTCAATGGTTATGTTTATGTGGCACATGGAGCGAAATTCTTTTTTTTTTTTTTAAATAAGCTCCGGTAGGGTCTACTCAGTAATAATGTAGGTGTAGCCCTATCACACTGAACGAGGTAAATAGACCGATTACTACACGTTAGTTCTCTGTTGAGCAATTTATGGAAAGTCATATATTTTTGGAGGCGCTGCAT
>JAABKK020000291.1:0-31024 GCA_011634745.2 Catotricha subobsoleta
TGGAACGTATAAAAAGTGACATATGTTAACTATTTTTTACTACAGTTAACTATAGTAACGTTTTGGAAAGCACCCCAATACCATCCCGTTTTCATTACTATAGTTAGTTACTGACCAAAATTAGTAAAAAAATAACTACCGTTCTCATTACTATATATATACTTTTACTAGCCACCGTTTTCATTGCCGACTGATCTCAGTACATTTCATTTTTCCTCATGTTTTGACATTTACGAGCTAGTAAGCTTACCAATTATGGTACATTGTACGGTGATACATTTTACTATGACTATCATTTTCATTACTAAAATAAGGCCTCTTCGGTTACTAATTATAGTAATGAAAACGGGGGGTACCTCCGCATATTCATTACTATAGTTGGTAGCTTTTTTCAATCAATCAACGATACGATTATAAGAAAGATATATAATATAAGTAGTGGCGTGCCGTTGATTGAAAATATAAATAATTAAAACGTAGTAATGAAAATGCAGTGTACTATGATAATACTATGCAATAATACTAAATTGAATGGGTTGATAGTCTGAAACCTCTTTCAAATATGTATCGCATTTTTACTTCATTTTTGAGAAATTTGGAATGGATATACCAAAAGACGCAGAATTTTTTTTTCTTCAAAAATATACATTTTTTTTTTTAACTATTTCGCTTTGGGATGGGTTCACTTTCGGGGCCCACTTTTTTTACATATTGAGTTGTAACTCGGGTGTGGTTGGACAGATTTTGATGGTCAATATACCAAAAGACGCAGAATTAAATTTCTGTGAAAATATATGCAATGGCCTTTTTTTGAACCTGACATTTAACTACCTCACAAAGAGAGCTTTAAAAAAATGCGACAAAATTTTCAATACAAAATTCAAGGAGGTTTAATCTTGTATTTTGGGCTCAGAAAGTCACATTTAAATGCAATTTTTTATTTTTGTTAAAATGCAAGAATGAGAATAAAAAATATATTACTAAAATGATTGCTGACAACTAAAAAGCTCTTTCTTTATATAGGTGTTAAATGACCTCTGAGATTTTAATGTTGTGGAATTGTTCAATTCAATTCAATTCAATTCAATTCAACTCAGCTCAACTCAATTTATTCATTAAGTTCTTTTGTTCCTAACGTATTATCTTATTGTAAGATACAATTATTAGTAATTTTTCAATAACTGCCGTTATTATTTTAGAAATATGTTTTCATTTTACTGAAATTTTGATAGAAAAATGAAGCAAAAAATATTTTTATAAAACTTAAAACTAATCAACAACGAAATAAATAAGTACATATAAATAGTTCAAGATGGTTACGGATAGAGCTGTTATTATTCAAAATATCCGGTTTCAAATTATGCGAAAAACCGATATCCGTAAATTTTAAAATCCGGAAAAACCGTGCAAAACCGTCTACATCCGTTTAACCGTCAATATCCACAAAATTGTCAATATCCGTAAGACCGTAGATATCCGAAAGACCGTGGATATCCGAAAAGTATAGTTTTATAATTTAAATATAACAATTTACTCGTATTTGTATCATTTACATGTACCGCTGGCCTGTCTTTTTTGTCTAACCTCCAGCACAAACTAAAAATGATTAATAAAAAAAAAAGTGTAGTTATTATCCGTAAAAATGTGATAATTCGTGAAACGATCAAAATCCGTGAAACCGTCAATATCCAAAAAACCGTCGAAATCCGTATAATTTCCAAAATCCGTTAAACCGGAAAAACCGTCCAACCGGATTTTTTTTTTTTGATAATATCCGCATATCCGTACTTTCAAGATCCGGATGACGAAAATCCAGTTTTAATTAACAGCAGTTAACATTAGTTACGGATAATTGGATATACCACTATTTTTTGTAATCGTTCTTTAGAAAACCTCCAGGGAACCCCGTTGATCATTTTAAAATCTTTATTTTGCGCAATAGGTAGAACACAGACCATGGTAACCCCTGACTCCAACTTTTTTGGAATCTTTGAAATGAAAACCGAAAGATTCCAAATGACTCTAATATTTTTATCACTTCTGGGACATTTTTTGAAAAAATATTAAATAATACCAAATGATTCCAAATGATTTCCTACCCCACGTTTTACACTACTTTTAATTTTTGTGATATGCGTAGCTACTTACCAAACTGTTGTTGCATGAGTGTTGTGAATTATGATTAAGATTAAAAAAAAATAAAAATATGAATGTGTAAACGAACCTTTAGATTAGAGAGAGTATTGCTTATAAGCATTTATACTTATAAAAATAGATAGCAATATATTTACACAATACTTACATCCATTTATTATTTGAATACAGCCTTAGCGTATATTTATACGATTATACATTATAACACCATTTATACATCCATACAAATGTTCGTGTAGTAAAAATGTATATGTCGCCTTTTCATTTTATAGTTTTATTCCTATTCATTCCACTGTGCTCTGTTCTTCGTTAATGACCATTCTCATTTCGTCAGCTATTTCAATTTTCGACTTTAAAAGTAATTGTTTGACGTACCTAAAACCTCTATATTGTATTTAGTTGGTGTGGTGTATTCAGTGTTATATCTTATTAAACCATAAGAAACTTATTATAAAATCAAAGTATTGAGTTTGTTTAAAAAAAAAAAAAGTGTATAAATCATTTTAAAATTGTTAAATGTTGAGCATATTGTTTAAATAAAATAATAAAACTTAAAATAAAAATCGTAGAAAGATTCTAATTAAAATTTACAAATAATTATAAAACACAAAAGTGAAACTCACAAATTTATAAACTTGTGCAGAAGTGTATTTCTTCTTTTTACATTTTGTGAATGAATTACCATAAAATACACTTGCCTGCAGTGGTTTCATCATAACTTATGAATGGAAATATTTTTTTCTTGTTATCATAACGGTGAGTATTTCTATAATAATTTATAAAATTTATCAAATTGTTTAATAAATATTAATAATTCCAAATAAAATTCAAAGAAATAAAATATTATCCTTTGCAATATTCATCTTTATATGAAACCGTAGTCGTGTTGCTAGCTCTCTAAAAGCATTGTGTAAAAATCTTCGAATTTTTGTATTGCAAATTTCTTGGAAGTCACATAATACACCCATCTTTCAAAATGGCCGATATTTTTGGTAAAAAAAAAAAAAAAAGAACATATAAGTATGAATAATATATGTATTGAACTAGTGAGTAGGGATTAGATATTGAATTTATGTTTTTGTTTTGTAATGTTTCTTGTTTTTTTTTTCTTTTTTCGTCTTTCGTATAACTCTAGCTACGATTGACCAACACCTAAATGATTAACAGTACCGATACAGTCTTATAAACTTATAATTTGTATTTAGTTTTATGGGGAAAAAAATAATAATATTTTTATTTTTCCTCGTATTTTGGTTAAGCATAGTTAATCATTATAAGTGTAGTTAGAGCTGCATTAAACAAATAGAAATTTGAATAAATATTATCGTCAAAGTGAAATTTAAAATGTTTTAATTTTTTATAGTTAAATTAACGAAAATTAGTGTTTCTAAAGATATTTTAATTTCTTTTTGTATAAAGGAATTAATTAATTGCATACTAAGTGCTTGCGGAAGTTTTTGCTCACAGTACTTATATCGGAACTGAGTTTGATGGTTAAATCGAATTGAATCAATCATTCGATTCAATTATCTTTTCTCCCAGTTACAATTTTATCCAATTAAAAGTTTTGGTTTTTTTACAAATTTTGTGATATTAATCATTATGAAATTTCATTGACATTAACCATATTATTGACATAATAAAACACAACGATTCAATCAACAAGCAGAATGTATTATTGGTATGTTTTTATTGTCAAATATTTGCATATTGCAATGACGCAATATTGTAAAAAATGTATAAAAGTGCGTTCTGTTCTCGGTTTTCTCTTATTATATAAATTTTGTTTTCAATTTATTGTTCATGTGCATGATTACAAACATTTCTAGAAATAATGAAGTATGCTTAATTATAATTTTTGGTTTTTATAACCTGGGAATATTTAATCTATCCCATCTATCTATTCTAGTCATTGACTATTTCAAACAGAAAGTTTAAAGTTCAAACTACATTTGTTCATCTATAGTCGTAAATAAATAAAATGATTTAATCATTGATAGCATATTTCACAATAAAATTACAATATGGCAACATACAAAAATGTTGCTAATCTTTGTGAGATATTTTGGTTTATAGCTTTTTTTTCTCTTTTTTTTTTTATGTAATTTTGCTTTTTTCTGTTAATTTTTTTAATTTCATATAAGACGTAAGTACACAAAATAAGAGAAAGTATTAAACAATAAGCAAAATCACAGATATTGTCCTATTGTGAATGAGATCATCTTACTTAATGGATAGCATAAACATGAAAAATAAATAATAGATGATTCGTATTTCTATCGTATGACATTATTTACACAACATTGTTTAATTAGTATCTTAGAAGTTATAGTGTGACTGTTATGAGGCTACGGCACGATATGATAATATACATTGTTTTTTTTTTGGTTCTTTCATGAAATATGAAAACAATATTTAATAATAACGATTATTAAAAACTTAATTACATAATTATGATAACATGATTCATTGAAACGTAAGCAGACATTATTATAATTTTTTTTTGTCCATTTCAAATGAAGCTGCGATTCAGCAATAAAATTATACACCTATACAATACAATGTATGCATATGCATACCTATATATAGTTATATAGGTACTCCTTGTAACAAAAGAAAAGATAAAACTTTGTTTATTAATTTTAATCATGAAATATGGCTTTTCGGCGAATTTTTAATTAATTAGAAATGATGAATACCATTGTTAAGATTAAATACGTTCACACACTGAGATTTCATTGTCTTATTTTTCATTGTGTTTATTTTTGCCATCTGTGTTTAAGTTTATGTATTTGTGGTTTGTTTTAAGCATGATCAGTACATAATTTTTATATTTAATACATATTAAAATGATTCAGATCCGTAGCTAGGGACGGGAATACAAGTTGCTAGGCCTTCACTAACGTAAATTTTATTGGCTGACACTGGTGAGTATTTTTTCTCCCCATTAAAGAAATGCACTTAGTCCCGAAAGAAAGACTTTTAACTCTCCAAAAAAAAAAGTTACATAATTCCTTCCATTCCACTTTTTTTTTATTGGGGAGATAACCTTCAATAGTTTGTGTCACACAAACTTTGTGATGAATTTCTTAGTTCTCTGAAACTCATTATATAATGTTCGGAAAAAAAAAAATATTATTATTCAATTTTCTTGGTTTTTGAAGTATTTGAGCACATAAAACAAAACGAAATATTAGAAGTAATGAATTTTGGTTGTGTTCAAGAATTCTTTAAATTTATGCATAGTATGAAATTGGTTTATAGGCCGATTATAAAAGCTATCCATCAAAATCGATTAATTGGATTGAATTCATAAGAATAATGATTCGGTCATTTCCACAAATTATGTTTACACAAATGTGCCTTTGGCACATACAAATAATATATTCGACAATGTCAAAAGAAACGATAGCATAAAAAAAAAAACAAACTTACATACATGTGTATAAAAAGCAGATTATTATGAATTTCATGCTTGATCATGTTTGGCCGTTTTTTTTAGATCTTTTTTTTTTTTTTTGTATATTATTTATACAAATCTTAATTTCACAATCAACGTTATTTCTATGAATTTGCCATTTATAAATTTCATTTTCTTATTTATAATGATGATAAAATTTTGCACATTTTTTTATTAATGAAGCGCGCGACTATTATGAAAAAAAAAAAAAATCAGGTTAAAAAAAAATAATTTCACGCATCAATTTTATTTTGTTTGTGTAGATTGTTTATTATCATTACTATAATATTTTTTTTTTGTGTGTGTTTGGTTTTTATTGAAGACTGCAATAATTATATTAAATTACTTTACAATGTTATGTACGTTAATTTAAAAAAAATCTACAAAAAAAATATGGTAGTCATTTCCACAATTAATAAATTTGGAAATATATGTTAGATATATTATTTGCATATACTTATACATTATTTAAAAGTGATTAAAATCGTTTTTTTTTCTGAAGATTTTTTCGTTTTCTTTTTGCTTGTTTGTTTGTTTTTTTTTGTTTTGTGATGCATGATGCATATTTTTTCTTCCTGCTTTCAACGACCCCCACATGAGTATCGACATAAGCAATTAGAGCACGATGGTAATGAATGTAACCTCAACAGACACAAACCCAAGCATTAAAAGCATTTCAAATTCAACCAACCAACCATCCAACCCAATCAACGGAATACATAAAATAAATAAACAAAAATTGTTTGTATGATTCAAAATTCACGACTAAAGCATATATAATTTTTATAAAGAAAAACCATCATACACACAAAGCACAGAACAACATCTGTTTTATATAGATTTTAATGTGTGTATTAAAAAAAAAAAATGTTCGGGGTAATGAAATTACTTCGTGGAATTTAATATACCTACCTACTCTGAGTATGAAATACTTACATAGACACAATGATGAAGGAAAACGAAAAAAAAAAATGTTTAAAAATAAAACAAACAACAACAAAATTATTGTATTTAAAAAAAAAAAAATAGTTAATTTTATGTAATTTCTCTAAGTCACCAACGACATAACAAATTAATAATTAATGACTAGAAGATATTTTGTCTTTTTGTAAATTGAGAATGGCTGATCTGACTGCGTGCGTATTATAGCTACTGACTGAATACACATATGATTTTTTTCCACGAAATTTCTATTAAATATATTTTGTTTGCCAGCTTTAGCCATCGTGTGTACTCTTGTTATTGTTTGTTTGCCATCATTAGTCTCGCTGTTCCGTTTTTTTTTTTTTTTTCATATTATTCTTTCCTAATATTTCCACTTAAATAATGTAATTTTACTATTCACGAGAAAAATAAATTGCACAAGGGCAACCAAATAATAATTATGTAGAAGTAGAATTACAAATGCTCATTAACTGCGACTGAATAATTTTTTTAAATTTTATCGTAATTCCGAAATGGAATCTATAAATATACCTCTACATCTTATTACTATAATTCATTGCAAAATAGTAATTAATTTTTTTTTTTATATGTATGCTTATGTTGATTTTTGATAAGCTATTTCAAGGGTTTGCAGTATAGTAAACATGACTAACCTACATTTGAATTGAGCACAAATAGTCTTAAAAGTCATTATTTTTCTGTTTATCTGAAAACACAAAAAAATGCATTAAATTCAATGAAAATCTTCAAATTTTCTTGTCATTTAGCTTATGACTTTTTGCTTTCAACATTATTAAACGTGTGTTAGAAATGTGAATCTTCATTTACTTGTTGGCTGCGCGTCGGCTTGGAAAATAATTATCTTTATTGAAATGATCAATATTAGTTTTTAATTAGATTTATTTCGTAAATCGTTTTCATATATTCATTTTAGAACATATTGATCTTGTAAGTTTCGTCAAACAAGTATCCATTATACTAGAACTGGGCGCCTTATACTTTTTCTTAAGAATTTAATTATCTTATATGCAAATATCATAAAGCAAACAATTTGTGAGCATTTAATTAATTTGATGTTACTTTTGATAATTTTGTTGACAAATACGGCAAATATTAACATTATACTTCGTGTCAATAAAAAAGTTTTTTTTTTTTTTACACTAATTCATCATTACGCAGAATAAATAGAATAAAAAGAGAAATTTTATTGGTTAATAATTACATTTTTTTCTATAGGAATTAAAAAAAAAAAAAAATTGAGTTATTTTTCATATTTCATTAATTACATTTCTGTAAAAATAGCAACAGGTAAATATTTGATACCACACCCACCACCAATGGCTGGTCATCCACCTACTTAAAACTTTAACTACGTCTCCTTATAGTAGATTAATATTGAAGTAGCAGCCTATGGATTATTTTCATTCTTTCTTCGTTGTTTTATTTTATTTTTTTATTTTTATTATTTATTTGTAATTTTTTTTTTAAGAGGAATGAGATTTAATATTAAATTTTGAAGTATTCTCTTGTCAAGTTTAAAATACCACGAATTCGAAAGATTCTTTTTATAAATTATGTTGGAATGCAAATTGATGATTAAGTATGACGACTAGAAGAATTTAAAATTAAAAAAAACGAAAAAAAAACACAGAATACAATTTTGCAATATACAAATATTTGAGAATATTGAGTGAATATAATCGTTTGCGTTTCATTTACTAAACATAAAAAGAAAAATTTGCCCTATGACATAATGAACAAAAATTTAATTAAATAACAACTTAAAAAATAAAGCATTGTCGCAATTACTGTATATTTGTGTGGGTGGATTGTGTATATATATATTGTGTAAGTGTTTTGCAGCTTCATAAAATTCAATTGTTTTCTTCTTTTTTTTCTTTTTTAAATCACATTTGAATATTTTGTCGTTCACAAAACAAATATTCAAACAAATTTCAATTAAAACTAGTACCTATTTTTTTTTTAAATATAAGGATTTAGTTTTTGAATGTGAAAAGTTCTTTTTCAATAGCGCTCGTATTTTACTAATTTATCTAAGCACTGGGCGCACAATAGAAGAATGAAAGAAGAAGCTTTTTCTCTTCTTTTTTTTTATTTTTTAACAAATAATGTATAGTTAATGCAAAACAGCTTTACTAACTGATAATCCATAACAGCAATACTTTGTCGCAAATTATTCAAGCCGAAAGCATTTGAAAACCTCTAAATAGAAAACGATTACAGTCAATATGTACGAAAATTTTTCATATTAAATCCATTCTATCTTAAATTAGAATAATCTTTTCAAAATAATATTATCGGTACTTATAACAGAAATGAAATTACAAAATAATAATAATAATAATAATAATAATAATAATAATAATAATAATAATAATAATAATAATAATAATATATAATAAATATAAAAAAATAACAAATCAATCTTTGATAAAACATTGAATTGAATCAATAAAATTATTTGTTGAATTTCATGGAAATCACTTACCTATACCAAATTAAATAATTGGTACACATTTTCATAATTCTACAATTCGCAATAAAGTAATAATAATGTGCTATCGTCTTACATCAATTTAATTACAATTATAGTATCATAAAATAACAAATTCTGCGTATTTAAAACATTTGCATTAATAAAAATATATTTAATCAATGTAAATTTTTGAAATGGTTTTCACAATTCTTTATTTATACATAAAATTTTCAGTGTAAACATCAACAATTGCATAAAACACACAGAAAATTTACTGTTAAAAATTTACTTTTGAATCAAATTCATATAAATAAAATAAACCTATTGAAATTTCATTCTGAGAAAAAACCATTTATTTAGTTTATAATCTATTGCAATGAGCTCTAAAACTCAAATCAAATTTCACATTTTAAACAATATATATATAATATAATATAATATAAAATGTGGGTACATGCATCGTAGTTAGTTATACGATATAATAGAAAATTTATTCACAACTTCACAAGTACACTTTCATAGAAATATATTATTTAAAATGTGATATAAAGTATAGATAAAATAGAGTATATAGATTGCGATGTTCACTGAAATGATGAGTATTCTACACAATTAATATAAAAAGAAAATGAAAACAAAAAGAAGAAGAGTAATAATAATCATTCACAACGAAAAATACGATTTTTTATTTTTTAGTAAATTCTTAGAATTGGAATACTATTTATTTTTACTTGAAATATATTTTTCTCTTAATTTCACATAAATTGGAATTCATGAAAAAGGTTTATTATATAAATAAATATAGGTATACAATATTTGTAGACTTTTTTTTTTATAGCATATTACATTATTGTCAGTTTGCAGAAGAAAGAAACGTAATAAAAAAAAAACTCAGCAGTGCTTTATGTATACTTATTCACTTATACAAGCTAAATTTTCAGTTACTTTTTTATTTTGTATACAACTTTTTTTCTTTTTTCTAAAAGATATTTTAATTGGAATGGAAAGTTTTCTATTATGCAATTATTTTGCGAATTTCTTTTTTATTTATAAAATAGAAAATGTCAAATATATTATATTAGACATTATTGCATTCCATAGTAGCTATATTTGGTTATGTTTCTTTTGTTAATGTAAAGAAAATATATAATTGTTTAGGAGAATTGTGTGACGCATCATACGATGAAAAAGACATCATTGAGAATAAAATACCAAATAAATCTAAATTAAAGGGTATCAAGCATATAGTTAAACAAATAAATCGTTAAATTTTGTTCCTAAAACTTTTTCAAATCTATTGATAGAGAAATGCTATTAATTTTCCATTTCTATTTCGTACGCATTAAAATTTTTATTTTATAAATATCTGAGTATCTGACATAATCAATAAACCGTTATCCTTTCGTGGAATACATTTGGGTGAAGAATATGAACATAAAAACTAATACTGAAATTTACATTTATAACAATACCGCATTTTATCGAAAACGATTATCCAATAATATAGGAACTAAACGTATGTAGTTCTGGTGAAAGTATCGGTTTCGCATTTATATCTCTCATGAATTATATTCATAGGAAATATTCTATTTATCTAGAATTGTTATTTATAATTTTTACCTCAAACTCAATGTATTTTATATTTAAAATTTTTACTAAATGTATCGTCATCGTTGCGCAACAGCAGTTTTATCCATTCCTGGAATATTTATTGACACATGACGAGCACCAACTACGAGTTGACAACTAACAAAACATATTTGTTATTGGATCCATTATCATTCATAGTAGTATGAAATTCATAAAAAAAAAAAAATTATTTAACGATTTTGGAAAATGATAAGAACTTTTGTAGGAAATTTTTAATAGAATAGAATACGATAAGTTTTCAAGATAAATTTATGTAGTATTTTATTGACATTTCTAACCTTATGTTTTGTTCAAATTTTCGTGAATTTTTATAGTGTCACCAACAGAAGTTTTTATTTGTATTCTTAAAATATTGCAAAATAAGAGCGATTATAAACACATTAATTTGATGGAATCCATGTTTTGGTTTTTATGACGCGTCACATATTGCAAATTTAAGAATATGATAAATTTAACATTTTTGGATTATAGTAAACAGTATTTAATTGAATCGTCTTGTGAATGGTTTGTGAACAAGATACAAGAGTTTTATTCTTATTTGATTCTAATAACAATAAATTAATAATATGTTGAGAGTCGAAATGAACTATTTTGAAGAGTGCTAAATTTATTAAATTAAAGTGCGAATTATTATAGAAATAGTATAAATTTTATGTAAATAAACTAAGGCGCGACTTTTGTGAGTTTTTTATTTAAAAGTGTTATAGAATGGCAACATTCGATGTAATAGTTTTGGCAACACTATTAATTATGAGTGACATTTGTCAATCAGTAGTGTGATACCACATATAGTGTACATTTATCAATTAAAGTATTTTGTTGTTGTATAAACCAAGGATTTATTTTTAAGAGGTAACCTTCATCTTAACTACAAATAAATTGAAAATAATAATAGAATACACAGTTTTGTATAAAATTGTAAATACGGTAATGAATCATTTATAATGCAGGTGCCACACACATAACACCTGTTAGCCGAGGGCCTTTTATTGCTTCTTCGAACTTGTGGTTAGTATCACATCAGCGTGTTAATACTGGTATATAACTTTAATTAGCTTGAACAGCATTGAAATTTCGTTAAAAAAAACATTTTCCTTTATTATTTTTTTGTAATATTTAAAATTGCGGATAATATATAAAGGATAAAGCTCTGAATCACGCCAAAAAAATTGTTGTTGTTTTAATTGTACTTCAATACTGTTAAGTGAAAATCAATATTTATAGGCTAAGTCGATAGCTCAAAGATTTATTTACAAATTGGAGTCAAATTTAAAGTCATATATTATCATGGGATTGATTCATAACTTTCAACCACTCTGAACATGCTGGTCACTGTTTGTCAATGATGTTGTTCTTGTTGTTTCATATGCAGTGTGATGTTTATGCTTGTTTTGTAAGTTTTTGAGAGTTGTGTCGTATTTCATATGTGTGTGCGGTCGTCCACTGAAAACGTAAGTTATGATGACATCCACGAATTTGTAACTCATTTCTTTAAAAAAGAAAAATCAATATAAATCAAGAGTATTATTAGTAATTGATCTTTCTATGAAAATAATTCAAAATTGGACAAAATACGGATTTTTTTTTTATAAACAACTCCCCCTAAGTTTTAAGGGCAAAAGCTCAATTTTCCACTTAAACCCCCTTGAGGAGGTTACATACAAAACGGTTTCTGAATCAGCATAAAAAGTAAGTAACTATTCCGCGTATCGCCGATTCTTATTCGAAGAAAAAAAAATGATTTCTCGATTCAGGCTAATGTACAGTACATACTACATTGTCTTTGATTTTAACACTATTAGTGGATGGAAATTAAAAATTCAACTCAAATGTCAAAATTAAAAAAAAACACACATTTATTTAAAACAAACAAATGCTGAAATACTGGATTTTGCGAAGTCATTTGGTTACAATATTAAACCATTCAGGTGAATCACGTCATGCGATAAAATACGAATCATTCAAATGCAATTCAATGTAATGTTAAGCTGCTATAAATACAAATGACAAATACACACGTTTTTTTTTTTTTTTAATAACTTAACTACTATCATTTTTTGGTGTATTACAAATATTTTGAATCATACAATTTTTGTTTTGCGCATTTACGCTTAATATGTTTTTTTCCTTTTTTTTTTCTTTATACTTACCCGTTTGCGATTAATTTATCTATCGCATCGTTTCCTAATATGATAAAATATAAATGTCCATCAACATTTCATACATACATGTGGTTGATCTATGAGTGGGTGTGACGTGATAGATTATTAGCTGTTTCATAATCTCACACTGTATTGTATATATATAAAAGAAAAAAGAACTCTTGGAACTGCCAAAATGACAGGACTTATAACGAGCTATATAACTAAATGCGCTATAAATTTCCAATGATACCTACCTCATAATTCATCAAACAAGACTAATTCTTATCATTTCCGAAAATGAATTATTAACATTTTATCAATTAATGAAAATTTTGTAATATTGTTATAAAAATGACGAACACTCCTGGTATTCGAATACACGTGTATTTTTTATTTTATTTATTAGTAAATTGCTGGGTAGGTATATTCTGAGAAAGCATTCTTCTCTTTCTTTTTGTGTATTCGTAACTAAATAAACACGACGAAAATTAAATATGTATAATAAAAAAAAGAGCATAATAATAATAAAAATAGATTTATAGACTTAAACTTAGGCCTGATATTTATGTACTGAAGTGAAAATGATGTGTGGGTGAATAACAATGTCTGGTTGGTTGACTTGGTCGGTTATGTGTATTTCTGTGAATTGTTGTAATACAATGTTTTCGTATAAGTCTGTATGTAATTTATTTATACGAACAATCAAACATTATGTATTAATTAATTATGATAAGTCAGTTCTAGTGTGTCATAAATTATTAGATTGCGTAAAGTTGTTCTAATAAATATAAATTGAACAGTGTATTAGCTTTTATAAACAAATTTCGATATAAGAAAATCATTTAGTTTTTTCTTGCTCTAAATTTAGCAAATATCACATTTGAGGGAGAGCCAACTGACATTTTTTTTTTGTATTATTTTTAGATAATTGGCATTAAAGGCATTACAATAAAATTTCAATTAATTAATAAAATTTCAATTAATTATTTCCTTGTGGGAAATTTGTTATTTTGTGATAACTTATTTGTTAGAAATATAAAATAAAGTCTGAGAAGCCACTAGAAATTAAGTTGTTGTCAATAGTCATTAGTCTTGCCAACAATATATTCTAATTGATCATGTAATGTTGCTTAAAAATAACATAATTGTTCGTAAATATTTCACAAGAAATGGCAATTCAAAATTGAATTGAATTAGAAGCAATATTATGTTACTCAAATCACTTGGTCTTCACTATTCAATTTTTCGTCGGTTTGTCAAAATACGAAATTGGCAATAAATCAATTAGATAATTAAAATATTATCCATAAATTACTTCCAGTCATTTTTTTAATGAATACATTTATAATATCTTTTATATGTAACTCAATCTATAGAGTAATTTTTTTAAAATGACAATAAAGAATAAATAAATAAATTAATTAGAACTATGTGCTGCATTTACTTCTAAATAAAGGATTTGTGGCCGGCCAAATCGGTTTATTGCCAATTATGTATTGGAATAATCGACCAAAAATTCGGTAGTTAATGTATGTGTCTAACACGCAACATATACAAATTCCAGTCGGTCAGATTTAAAAACTCATTAAAAACATTTTAAGTGGAATCGATAAAAAAAAATATATGAAAACATTTATGAAAATATGACGTAAATCATAGGTGGAACACATCCTGTTCTTTATTAAAAATGACATGATATTTGTCTGTCACAATTGATTCAAATTAAGTTTCACTCTATTTTTAAAAAAATAAATCAAGTAATTAAGTAAAGATTTTGCAATTTTTAATTTTGTTATTTGTTTTTTGTTTTTTTGTTACTTTTAACCACTTAGATGTTTTTCAGAAGAAGAAAACGCAGAAATTTGTTTTCGTGAAAATATATATGTTTTGGTTTTGATTCCGAATTTTCTTAAGATTTAGTGAGTGGATCGAAAAAAAACCATATATATTTTCACGAGCACGACATTCTGAGTCTATTGGTACGTCAAATTGGAATTTCTACATTTGTGTTCATATGATTTTTTCCCAGGATTGAATAGACGGATCGCAACCAAATCGTATATATTTTCAAGAGACGCGGATGCTGCTAAAACTAATATATGTTTATTTACGATAAAAAAAAAGTGGTGTATCAATCCATTGACAGATAGTGTTTATTTTTCTCATCAAAATTTTGTCATAAATAAAACAAATTGAAAATCGCAATAAAAAGTGGTACCAAAAATGATTATTATTTAAATAAAAACAAATATTTAAATAGCTCAAAACTAATTGGAAAAATGTGAGCAAATATTTTTTAATTGTGTTGCACACAGCACACGTTTTATTTAATTTTATCACATCACAATACCTAATATGTATTCTCTTCATATTTGATACACGTGTTGTGTATAGCTGAATATAAATGTTTCCAATTAAAGATTCTTCTCAAATTTAAAATACGTAAATGTAACTATATAATATTAGAATCTAGAAGTGAAACCGACCGAAACAAAGTAGAATAGAATAGAATAGAAATAACGTATGTCTCAGTGACAATTTTAATTTTAATTAAATTGTAGCAGTACAAGTCCAACCATATATGTATTTGTATATTTGTATTTGTATATTTATATAATTATAGGTATATATTCTATATTTATATGTATCTTATTCGGCAACCTGGCATAGTATCTAATTATTCAATTATTTAAAGTTTATGATAATCGCAAATGAAATAAATTAACACCAGTTTTTGTTGATGCTTATTTTTATTTATACACCGTTTACAGGCCTCTACAAACTGAATCGAAAATTACAATAATATTTAACATATGAGTAACTACATGCTTTTAAAAATCACAGGTATTACAACCACAATTTGCGTTAAAAAGAGCATAATTGCCTCAGTTATCTGCTTCACATTACCCAATCGCAGTCTCAAAATCTATATAACTAGTTTAGTCTATATACTTTTGAATGACGGTCTTTAGTCTATAAACCGTATATAGAGACGCGGCATTAGACTCGATATAAGCGATCTATAGACCAATTTTACACTGATGGAGTCTAAAAATTCTTATTGGGATATCTTTTTTTATTCAGTTTTTGTATAAACAAGTTATTATATTTTAAATTTGATGCAGTCTGTTGTATTACAACAATAAGCACATCTATTTTTCTCCTGTTCGTTCTTTTTTCTGTATTCCATCCAATTGGTTTAGGAGCTTGCCAAATTATCTAACAAATCAGTTTATAATTTTGATAATATGCCACTACATAACTTTCTAAAAATATTTAAATACTTTATGTTATCAAAAATTATATAATCAAATTACTCATAATTTTATTAATAAATTGTTTGAACAGTTCATCTGTTAACTGTTCTTCAATATAGGAAAAAGTACATTTAGAAATTATAGTTTTCAAAAATTATAATAATAAATATTTTTATTTGTTTTATATTTTCAGGTATGCAAAGCAATGAATTATTTATTTCAAATTGGCAATTCAATACAATTATCATTCAATATAATAACGTTGATAATAAACATTCAGCTACCTAAAATACAATAAGGTAGTTGAATATAAAACAAAGAATTACTCATGGGTCACCGGATTAGTAGACATCAGCGTACGCTATCTACTACAGTTGCATCACAACAACAACAAGAAGAAGAAGAAGAAAGTAGAGAACATTTACGAAAACAACAACAAAAACAAAAATCTGTCAATATAAAAACTATTGAATATCAAGAAAAAGTTGATGAACAAAAAAAATTAACACAACACCAGCAAACAAATCAACAACAATTAGAAACACATCCTGTTGGTATTCCATCAGCCACATTACTTCATCAACAGCAATTTCAATCATTATCATCAGCTGGTTCAGTTGTAATAACAATACGAATGTTAAAAATGGAACCAAACGATTTAAATAATTTCGTTCAGCAACATCAACTTCATCAGAATCAACATAATGAACAAGAACTCAGTACTAGTAATAATAATAATAATAATAATAATAATAATTTAGGACAATCTAGGCTAACAACAGCACAACAACATCAACAATTTATTAATAATTTTAATAATCGAAGTGTATTTAATGAAAATTCTAACAATGATATTATTGATAATTCACGAAGAAATATTTTATGCAACAATTCAAATATTAACCAAACACAGTCATCCACAAATAATTTAAATAACAGAAATAATTATAATAATAGCAACTGCAGCAGCAATATAAATACAATTAACAATAATTTCAAATTAATAAATAATTCCAACGTAAATAATAAAATAATAAATAATAATCTAAATTTGCCTAGCAAAAATATTATCTGTGATACAGTTACAACATTAACAACCACTACCGATCATAATAATTGTTCTGAATCAACAATTCCATTAAATGCATCTTCATCTATTGTATCGGCTGTTGTAGTGGATGTTAATTGCACAGCTAGCACTAATAATAATAATAATAATATAAATAATATAAATAATAATATAAATAATATAAATAATATAAATAATAATAATAATAAATGTGACGAGGCTGATTATAGTAAAAATGGCATTGAATTTAAGTTAAACAATATTAGTTTAAATAAACAGAAAACAATAGAGAACATAAGTAGTATAAACAATGATGATGATTATGATGATGACAATAATAATATCGATAATCATTTAATGGAACATGTTTCACATGGAAGTAATTCTAATGGAAATGACACAAATATTGAAACTATCATAAGTGACACATTGACATCACAACAGCAAACGTCTACGGGTAGCAGTCAACATGATTGTGAAAATGATTGTAAGTACAATTTTAAATTTGTTTCTATTTTCTATTAAAGCATCTTCTACAAGTTTGTACACATTTGTAAGGATTTTTAATACAGTCATGATTTTTTCCGACAGTGTGTCTGGTTTTTTTTTTTTTTTTTTGTAGATGCTATAAATGTTAAAAACCCGTGTTTACGTTAAAATCCTTACAAACCTTTTTTTTTTTTTCAAAGTTTCTTGGCAGAATTTATATGAATTATTGAACCTTAAATTACATTAGTTTTACCTGATTTTTGAAAATTCTATGACTATGATTCGCAATATTCTATACAAATATTAATAGTTATTAAATGTGCACAATCTAATATATTAAAATTAAGCTGAATTAAAACTCCGATTGCTTAGATTTCGTTAATTTTAATTGAAAATTTATTCAATAATTTATATTAAAATTGACAAATTTTGAATTGAGGAACTTCCTTTATGAAGCGAAAAGATCTTGTATGTATTTTTTGTTTGTTTACGAGTACATCTCAAGAAAAAAACATCTTTCATTTATCTGCATGTAAGAGGTGCAAAGATATGACCTTTACATATTTATTAAAATGAAATATTTTTTTTTTATATTCTATATGCGTATGAATTATTAAAGAATATCGATTTACAATAAATAAGGTACTTAATTCTGTCAATTGACTATTAGACCATTACAGTAAAATATTACGTTGCATATACGTAAATTATATTTTATTTTTTTTCATTCTTTGTAAATTATTCTTCTTACAATATAATTTTTGGTGAAAAGGTTATTTTAAGTGTGATAATATTATGAAATTAATAAATAAATAATATGAGAATGCTCTAGAAGCTTTTACTTTATATTGGAACACGTCGGAATTTTTGATAAAAAGGTAATTTATTATAGGAAAGTTGTAGGTGTCTATTGCCGAGTATAAAAACACATTAAAAAAAAAAACTATTATAACATCTCTAGTTAAATTTTCCCTTTTCAACATTTGCAAATTCTATATAAATGATTCCTTGCCTTTGATACTTCAAAGGTAATTGGAGAAGAAGCAAACGCATATTCAAAATCTAATATTTAGTTTAGTTCTGAAAACGTATAACCCTGAAACCAAAGAAATTCTCAAACATTTTCTGGAAAATAGTTCAAAGAAACAATTTAAATGGATTTTTATTTCAAACAGCTCATTCTTAGAATCAGCCGAGAGCTGTATTCAATTGCTGGATAATAAATACAAAGAAAAAAAAAAGTTCTTGAAAATTATTCTGTGTAAACCAAGAACTTCAAAATAAACGAAAATCCTGTTTGTATTAGAAAGGTTTTTTTTTTCTTTCTATAATAAATTAGTTGAAATGAATAACGACAAAATATATTTTTAAAAAATATATTTTATTTAAAACTGCCTTAAAAAATGAAAAAATAGAAAAAAAAAATATTCATGTGCGTATTCCGCAAATTGTGAGCTTATATGTCTAAAAAAAAAATATTCCAAACATTTTCTGAGAAGAACTTCTCTGCTATTTTTTCAACTGGCTACATATATTAATTACACCACAGACTACACATATTAACACATTTCAGTTTAGTTTATAGATGAACACTTTTTGTATCAAAAAACGACTTTATTGCCGTTATCATTTTTTATACACACGCAATTCATACAACGCAAAAGTTTCATTTGTTATTTATCGACTCAATAGAAATTTATATGCGGGATAACAAAAGGAAACGTTCTATTTTATTTAAAAATAAAATAGAATAACATATAACATAAAAAAGAAGAAAATTTAATGAAAATTAAATTAATAACTAATGATAATATTAATAAATAAATAAAAACGAAAAATAAAACAAAAGACAAAATTATACTCATTTTATTTGCGCGCGCGTGTGTTGAAGAACCTTGTACATTATTTCCAGGAAATTTCTCATAACGTTTTATTATTATTTTTTTTTTTTTAATGCCTGACGTGCGTTCACTCATTTTAGCACAAAAAAAAAAAATTAACGAAATAAAAATAAAATTTCAATCTGATAGAATGAATTGGGTACAACTACGAGGGACAAAACGAATTTATATAATTCTGGGTATATTTTTATTTACAAATAAAATGATTGAAAGTAGAAGAAAAATCATGCTTTCCGTTATAAATAAAGAGGCAGGAGGATTACAAAAATCATCATGAACAAATTTTTAAGACTCATTACAATTTCATCAATTTTATTTATTATATTATAAGTATTTGTCTGCAACTTCTATACCTTTCAAATTCAATTTTGTTTCATTGTTGTTGCCGCTTGTCGCACATATCAGAAAAATTTCCTGGAAATGAATCTAGCAAGTTATCAACCAATGACAAAATAAGGTTAACATCATATCATAACATAATATTCTATCATTTTCAAGAAATATGAATTTAAATGTGATACCGAATGTTGACGAATATTATTTTGCTTTTGCTTACTTATTATTAACATTTTATGATCAAAATTGTATAATAACATTTTCTTCAATATTCAAATATATCAAATAGACGTGAGGGTACTGGGGGTACTTAGTACTTGGTAATAAGTATTAAAATATATTTCAGATACCTACTTTACATTATAGTAAGAATGATGAAAATAATAACGATGAATATGATTTATCTTCTTATAACATGATTATTGAGAAATATTTTAAAGAAATAAGAAATCCAATTATGTTTATTTTGTATTTATTGGTCACCATTTTCGTTTATTTTATTATTTATTTATATTTCTCCTGTTTTATTTTTTGTGCTATTTGGTGGCCACGCAACGTAATAAATATTTTGCTTCTAGTCTTGTGACAACGTACATACCAATTTGTTTTATTTAAATAATTATCATATTAATTCATTGGAAATTTTGTCTATAAATTTGGTTAAAATATTTTTTTTTGGTTTTTTTTTTAATAGAATTGAATATTTAGTGAAATTTTTATATAAACAAATTATAATTTATCTGTCACATCAACGCATCAACAATGCTACAAATAAATCAGGCATTTAAGTAAAAATAGGTATTATAAAGTGTAAAATAATATTTACAATTCGGAATATAGTTTTGAATTCATAATTATACTGACATATTGTTGAGGATGTTCTGTTCATGTTATATAAATGGAACAAAATGATAATTTTTGAGAAGAAAATTGAAGAGCTTTATTGGTAAAGTATGTCAATATATTCTTTAGTCCTTTCAACATAAAAATTACCATATTAAACTTACAATAAGTTAGGCTTAGCAGTTAGGGTAAATGGCACGGGTTATTTTCAACATAACGTTATGCGTAAGCTTCACCTTTTTTTTACGTACGATGTTGACTTTTTAATATGGCGTAGGTATGTCAAATTAATGTTAACGTTCAATTCTATATAACTCACCCCATTTAACTCTAGCTGCCTAATATATATATTTGAAAAGCACTTTTGTTTGCTTACTCAATATAATATGCTTTCATATTTTTCAAAGCTTATATAATTTACAAACGCTGTCTATAATACAAATAACTTGTGACAAGATTACTTGATTCTTTCTTTCCTTTTTTTCTTTTTTTTTTAATGTTATTCGATGCTTTTAATTATAAGTTTGAAGCTTTAGTTTTCGGTCAACCCCTGAATATTTAGACCGATTTATAAGTTAGAAACGATAGCAACATTTCAAGTAACTTCAAGTACTCAACTTTTCAAAGAATATTAACAATATATGGTAATTGAAAAAAAAAACAATTTTATTATGCATGTTTGCATATATTATAAATTTATTCATTAACAATTTCTGAATTCTTTTGGTTCGTCATCTTCATTCTGATAAGATATTATTTCGTTTTGTTCTACGAATTTTTCCTTTATATGATTAAAAATATAATTGATACTATTCAATTATTATATTATTGTATTTGTTGTCTTCATAATATTTTTTAATAATAGAAGTTTATTGAACACGTATATTTAATAATATTTTCATAAGGGTTAGACTATTTATAAGCTAACGAAAAAGGGTCTTCGTTTCTAGGAAAATTACCTTTTGCATCGCTAAACATAATAAAATATACAAAAAAGAATAAAAAAAAAAGAATATATTTTTATTATTCATTAAATATTTCTATGGTGAATGATATTGAGAATTGGGGCTATAGATTTTAAATCTATATTTTATTATTATTTCAAATTATTATTAAGAGTTTAAAATTAAATGAAACGAATGATAAAAGTTGAAACAAAATATATTTAAGGGCATAGATTCAATGTAATAAAATTAGAAATCAATCAAATTATATTAGGTAAATTTAAATGGTAAAAGGATATAAGTAAAATTTCGAAACATGATGACACTCTGATATAACTTTATTATTCTTCTATTATTATAACTATTCATATGACAATTTATTATTACAGTCCATATTTTTCAATTTACAGTGTTTTGTTAAAATTAGAGGTGGCTAAACATATTAAACTTAATATTGTTATTATTTATTAACAAGCTAAATAACGATATGTTTTAAAATTGAAAAATGAATTTTACATGATATTTAAAAATATAGAAGATTAAATTAAATTAGTTTAATTATATAAAATACCGGAGTTTTAGTCTTTTACTGTACACACAAATTATGAAATGGGAAAAAGCCTTATTGGTATATATATTATATGGGTAATTCCAGCGTTAGGCACACGTTACACGTTCCGACGTTTTGGATCCTAGTACTGTATAAAACATACTTACTACAGAAAAAAAATTATGTGATGTCTTCTCAGAGATATATACATTTAAAAGACCGTTATAGGCACGTTACAAAAATCGGAAAGACTTTTTGCAAAGCCATAAATACGTTGAAATATCTGGTCTGTTTGTGGATCAAATGTCATTTTTTTTATTATTAATTAATTGAAGGGTCAAAGAAAATTTTAAAATTATTTTAGTTAAGGAAAAATCCTTGTAATATGGTCAAAAGAATCACTTTCTACCGTTACGCACGTTACAAGAGTGCTAAAACTACTAGAAAACAAAATCCAACAAAAATCTTGTATACTGCGACCTATTCTACTTTTGAAACCTCTCCTTAAGAAGTTATTGATCATTTTATGTTGTATAAGAATCTTATAAGTAAAATTGTTTTTCTTTACAAAGTGATGAGAATCGATATTTAGCACAACTTTAATTTTATAATAACTCGTGAAATATTTTAGAATTAAAAATATTTCATATAAATAATTCATTTTTCACGTTTTTCCGTTTTGCTGTGGAATTGCCCATATATATTATATATATTTTTTAAATAATGGTCTCAAGAAAGAAATAAAGCCATTAGAAGAAATATAAGTTTTTTTAAAAAAAAAATCACAATCAAATATTAGTATACTTTTCTAAAAGCACTAGGGTGGTTCATTTTTTGTATGGGATTTCCAAAAATTTCGATTTTGTTAGCTCCAAAAACATTATCAGGTGTGAATGAACTTAATAAAAAAAACTATTTTTAACTTTTTAGTTCCAATTTATTAACATTTGCCCACCGCGCACAATCCAGTTGAATTTTTGATTTTGAGTATTTATTTTTGTGTTTTTGAATAGATTTACGAAACTTCAATATTTTACTTCAAATTTTTTTTTTTATAATAAAGTATTGGTTTCTAAGTTTAACAAACAAAAAATATTGAAAATTTGTAAACCGATTCGAAAGTTGTGGGGCTTAGAAAGTGAAAAAAAATACACTTCAACTGTTGCTGATATTCAGCTGATGATGGCCAAAAGCCGAAACATGTTCTGAAATAAAACATTAATTTTTATGCAACAAAAAGGTTTAATATTTTTAATTATTAGTCTATTCACATTTGAAAATACTTTTAAACAGGGATTCGTGCGCTAAAAATTTTTTTTAGCGGGCTAGCGCTTCTCGCTACATAGTGAAAATATCAGTGCGCTATTGTAATCGCTGACATCGCTAAAAAGTAGCACGCTATTAAAGTCGATTTCGCTATTTTTAGCACGCTGATTGCAATTGCTAGCGTCGCTAGCGCTATTTAAAATTAAATACTAATAAATCTAAATACTAAATAGTAACCTATAGAATCTATAATAAGTATTATAGAGTGTATTTAATTTTTAGACTTAAATTAAACTTCAAAGATTTACTATTTAGTATTGGAATTAAATTAAAAAGTAGGTACATGTTACCAAATAAAGCTACGGGTAGATTGGTAGATGTAATATAGTTTAATTTTGTTCAATAAAGCAAAAAAACAAATTTTAAAGAGCTTCTGGTTATCAATGTAATCTGATTAGTAAAATTAATTTGCGGTATTTTTTATTTATTTTTTTAAATGGAACAAAAAATATCGCTGCTGATAACTAAAATTTTTCATTGCTGCTCACTATTCGATAGTAGCGGTCAGCGGCGCTACTAGCGTTCGCTGAAAATTGCACCGTTACTCGAATATCTGCTTTTAGAGGTAACAAAGAAAAAAAAATGGAAGACGAACCACGCTAATAAGTACATACATCGATTTCAATAAAAAATAAATAAAAATAAAATCATATCTATTATTATTGTATTCTATGCATAATTTATTCAATTCCAACAAGAGTTTAAAGTTTCTTATTTGATTTAAAAAAATGAAAAAAATAGAAAAGAAAGGAGGACGAAATGAAAATGTAGGTGGCTAAAATTATTTGTTTGTTGTTCAGCTCTTCAATTTTATTTGAGTTTCAATGCAAACACACCCAACCCTCTAAACAAAGGCAAATACATCATTACATAAATATACTATTTTCAATATTAGCAAGACCTCTTCTCTGAGATAAGAGCTCGAGCGAGAGGCACGTGTCAATAATGCAAATATCTCTATATATTTTTCGATATGAGAATTTTCTAGGACTCTTTCTCGCTCAGAGATTTAACAAAAAAAAAAAGAAGAAGAACGACTGCTTTATAGTATAAAAATAAATCTATCTACCTTAATAATAACAAATATAAGAATCATTCAGAATTGGAAACACCTTTCCTTTCTTTTTTACAATGTGGTTGATCAGATCACAACGCGTCGTTGAATAGTAAAGGTGCTGAGTGGCCTATATGGGTTTTCTTTACTTATATTCCGAGAAACAAAACGCCGATTCAATGTAAATATTATTAAGTTGACCTTTTATTAATTAAGCTTTCGAAATTATATCCAAAAGTTTCTAATTTTTCATTCTCTTTTTTTTTTCTCATAGATTCAAATCAATGTGGACAATGTCAACAGAAAAAATCTCATTTGCCATTGGTACAAACAACGAAATGTTGTAAATATTGCACGCATAAAGAAAACAAAGAAGGCAAAATTAAAAAAGCGAATTGGGGCTTAAAATTTAATTGCGCTAAACTAAAAAGCATTAAATCATTGTCAGCTTCGGCCTCTTCATCGACAGCTGCATCAGCAGTATCGGGGGTGTCATCTTCAACACCACAATCCTCAAGTACATCACAATCACCATCACAAGCAGCAATAAATTCAACAAATCTTTCCGAAAAGACTGATTCATTATGCGTTTGTAAGGCTGTTGATCATCACCACCAACAACCAATTCTTTCAAATTTAGAACAACCGCAACAAGCAATGGTATCACAGCATCAATCTGCATTTTCAAATGAAAATTCTGGTAATACAATGCCCTCAACGACGACATCTCTTCAAATGTATCCAACAAGGACAACAACTGCTTCAGGAATAGCTGGAACTACAACTACATCAACAACACTGGTTCTAGAGAATGCTGCACTTTATGGTGGCAATGGTGGAAATGTTATTTTAGTTTCTATGAATCAAAGACAGCCACTTCTAGATTTTTCAAGGTTTGTTTAAGAAAAGATAAAAATCATATATTGTAAATATGCAGTTTTAATACATTAATGGCGGTATTCACGATTATTGCATAAAAACGCTTTTAACTAAAATCTCTTCTAAAGATAAAACCGCTTTTAATTTTACTGAATTCACGTAAAAATCGACTTTTAAATATGAAACGGTGGCATATGAAATAAAATGTAGGAAAGAAATGTCAAATATTTAAAAGCGCCACTATTGCTCTTTTAAGCTAAAAGCGGCTTTTAGCGTGAATAACCTTTGTTAATTAATAAATTAATTTTTCACAAAATCTATTTATTGAAGCAAAAATCTAAATTAAATGAATTATAAATTTATTTTTATTCATTATAGATTTAATCCAGATGATTATCCAATTGAGGATTGTGATGAAAAAGCCCGATTACAACGTGCTTTAGAAATTGCCGAAGGTGTTGAACCGCCACCAGGTTTTATGCCATCATCTGGACTACAACAAGTAAATGCTAATGCAAATTCAATAACACCTCCAATTACAAATACACCACCTACATCGACAACAGCCCCAACACATTGGCATATGGTTTGTTCAAATGATGCAGCCTTAAGATTTATGTTGCCAAATTTATTACAACATCCCGAAGAAATTCCAAGAATACATTCACAGGTATAGTAAAAATTCTTTAATCTTTAGACATTCTCCTCTTCCGCAAAACTTTTATGGGTGCGATTAATATTAAATTGTGTAAATGTGTAAATATTTTGAATATGATAATCGTTTATTATAAATTATGTCATCGTTCTTAACAACAATTAAATTTAAATAAAAAATGAATAATCTATAAATACATTATTTTTATTTTTTTAACAGGTGGATTATATTCATTGCTTAGTTCCTGATTTAAAAAAAATAACCAGTTGTACATTTTATTGGGGAAAAATGGATCGATATGAAGCAGAACGTTTGCTTGAAGGTAAACCAGAGGGAACATTTTTATTACGTGATTCAGCTCAAGAAGAATTTTTGTTTTCGGTGTCATTTCGAAAATATGGACGATCGTTACATGCACGTATTGAACAATTCAATCATAAATTTAGGTAATTTACCGCTTTTAATTTCAAATAATTGTAGAGGCTTTATAATAGCTATGAAATCTTTAGTGATCTGACAGTAATACATATTTATGATAGTAATAATAATCTTTTCTTTTTTTTTAAATTTATTTCTCTATAGTTTTGATTGTCATGATCCTGGTGTATATACATCGTCAACAGTAACTGGCTTGTTAGAACATTATAAAGATCCAGCTTGTGTTATGTTCTTTGAACCAGCTCTTACTCTACCATTAAATCGTAATTTTGTATTTTCATTGCAACAATTATGCCGTGCTACAATTGTTAGTCATACAACATACGATGGTGTAAATGATATATGCTTACCAAAAAAACTGAAAGCATATCTAAAAGAATATCATTATAAACAGCGAGTACGTGTCAAACGTTTCGATGAACCATATTACAGTACATCATAGTGTTGCAATAATAGTAATTATAATGATAAACCGTACCGTTTTAAAAAAATCAACAAAAGAGATACTGGCACAGAATCATCTACATCTATAAGTAGCATCTGTGATGTTGGTATGTTCTGTTGCTGTGTTAAACTATTATTCTGTTGTGTGGAAAAAATTCAAATTTAATGATAATAAATAATTTATTTGCATTTCCGTATTGTGGCATAAAATCAAAATCAGTTATTAATTTTACCTAAAATATAATTTATAATAAGAAAAAGTACTAAAGCTATGTAATATTTTAATTAATAAGCTGTTTTTTTTTTTACATTTCAAGAAATAGTATTTTTTTGTTATTAGTTATCCGTCCTATTAAATCTGTCATATTTTTTTTTTTTTTGTATTTTTTCTATTTATTTCAATATAATTAGAGTACAATTTTTTCCGATCATTGAAATATTATTTTAACAAATTTAATTAAAATATGTAAATTATATAAATTAAATATGCCATAATATAATTCAGAAAATGCTATATTATGATTCTCATAGTTTTGTTTTTTAATATTTTCATAGAACGAAACTGAAACATCCAAATTCTGTCCTATCAATAATAAGAATCTCAAATTACTTATCAATTTATTGAATTTCAACTAAACTATTATTTATTAAATGTGCGTCAGTTTGTTTTTATTAAATTATTTTAATAATAAATTAATTAGTTTGTTCAAGTGTTTTTTTTTGGTTGTTTAAAATCCTCAGTTATTCACATATTGTGAATTTTTAACATCTTATTTGTTCACGATAATTGACCAAAAACCAAATATATAAATATATGTATATAATAATATATTATTGTAATCTTTGGAGTAAATTAATGGTTGAGTTATTTTTAATACTTCAATTCTGATATTATTGGTGATAGTATTCATATTTTTTTACCCACATAAGTAAAATTTCAATTAGAATTGAAATAACGATATCGCCAACGACCAATTAATTAAATGTAGTTATTAAAACAGAGTAAATCTGTTCATTAATAACAAAGTTATCCGCAATAATATTGCTATATGATTGATAAAAAAAAATCAATATAAACATTATGTGTATTATTATTTGTCTCTCTGATTGTAATGATCTAGAAATGTGAACCATTCAAATCGAATAGAAAATAATATATTAACTTTACGCAATTACATGCGATTTCACAAAAATAAATTTCTTTCTTATGAACACCAATTTAGAATACTCTAGTAAAATTTTTACGTGTCATTTGACACAAAGGACTTGCAGACTAATAAAATTATTAAACACTTTGATCTAAAGTAAAATTCAACCAGTAAACGATTTTAATCATGAAATAGTTTAACGAAAAGAAGAATTTTTTTTTTTAAAAAAAATCATAAAACCAGTGTTTAAAGAAAACGTTTTTGAATAAAAAAAAACATTAAAAACATTATTTTTAAAACAATTTCAAATAAAATTATTAAATAATATAAAGTAAATCAAAAAAAAAATGCCAACATTATCAAATTAATTATAATAAAACAAAATATAAATAATTAAATTACATGAAATATTATTAATTAATAAGTGTAATTTTATTGTTTAATCATTTAATTTAATTTTTTTTTTTTATTATTTAAATATTTATTAGAAGTTTCATAAATCACATTTGTTTTAAAATAATTGTAATTGTGTGGAAATAATTATTAGAAAAATGTAAATTTAAAAAAAAAAAAATTATATATTTTTTTTTAAATTTTATAAATTAGATAAATAAAAATAAATTATGTTATAAATTAAGATAATATACTTCCTTAACATTAATTATTCTAATTAAAATTATTCCTAGAAATAAAATATTTAACAAACAAAGTATTATAAAACTTGGAGACTAAAAACTAATTTAAATTTTATGTTAGATATAAATTATTCGTTTATAATTTATAAAATTATAAAGCAATTACGATTAGGTTTCATAAAATCACAAATCATAACTAAAAGCAAGGCAAAATTTGCCTTAACGTTAAAACGATAATCATTTTATTAAGACAAAAAAAAAAGTGTTTAAATTTAGCTTGTTTTTCTTGTTGTTTTTGTTATAAATATAATTCTATAAATTATTAAAAAATTATCAAATTAATTATAATCCAATTGAAGATTTTGTATGAATTTTTCTAGTAAATGTTATATTTTGTGAGTAAGATTATAAATCTTCTATTTGTATAAAATTGGAAATTATGGATATTGAAATTGCATAAGTTGAATGAAGGAATAAGCAGTTAGGGCAAACGACGTTACCGTAGGCGGAAAATGATGTGAGCGTGAAAATTTCGCATACTGTCACACAAATTTTGTATAAAAACGATGTAAAATGTCATAACTTACGTTAAATGGGCGGACTTTCAAAATAACGTCACGCCGAAAATAACTCATGTCGTTTTGCCCAAACTGCCTAATAATATTAACTTTAGTTGAGTTTATTTCTTATTCGATAACATATATGATTTCTGATTGTTCTATGTTTTTATTTTTTTTTTAATAAATTTTAATTGACATGCTCTGGTGTATTTATATTTTGAAGATGTAGCAATTAGAAAATTATTCGTTTTAATTAATTTTTTTTATTTATTCAAAGCTTTATAAAATTGAAAGTTGAAATAAAATTTTAAAAACTGAATTAATGAGATAGCCCTAAATACAACGATACTATGAAATTTGACTCTCGGTTAACGAGTTTTCTGTAAATTTGTTTTTTGTTTTTTGTTTTTTGTTTTTTTGTTGTTGTTTTAATTTAAAGGTATTTTTTTTTTTAAAAAAAATTATAGGTATTTTTTCTTTATTATGTTTAGTGAATAGAAACAGAAAATGAATTGCACAGTGCACATACCTTTTAAATGTTGAAGCTGGCACTGGAATTTATTTTTAACTATTAGAAAATAAGAATTAGGAAAAATAGGATGCACTTTTAAAAAATATTTTATTTTTTTATTAAATAAATTGAAATATACAAATAAATTATTTAATTATAATATCATCTTTAAAACTAGTTAATAAAAATTATATAAAAATATTATTAATTACAAATAAATAAAATAAAAAAAATATATATAAAAAAGCATTTAGTTTTTTACTTCTTAAATTCAAGAATTTTGAATGTACTTGAACTGGAACAATAATTATTATTTAATCTTTATGCTGTGTGGAAAAAAAATTACAAATGCCCAAATAACTTTTCGCGAAAAAAGTAATTATCTATTAACAATCTCTACTTATTTTTAAAAACAAACATTTTTTTTAAAGCATTACCCGCCCCCCTCTTTCTTTTTCCCTATAAAAAGTGTTTGAGCTGAATTGCTGAGTATGACATATATAAGCACGCTACTATCCAGACAAGGCGTCGTAGAATAAAATCGTATATCCTTATTTTCTCTGAAAAAACTTATTTTTATAACGCAACAAATTTTTTGCACAATATTTTAATTAGATTTGCATAATAAAAATGTATGTTGGAACACAGATCTAGAATTTATATATATTCTATATCCATAGATGCACACGCTTCTGATTTCAGAAAGGGGTACATTTGAAAAATTAAGATAGGGTAATTTTTTTTTTCCAACGACGATTGCAAAACGACCTCAAAAAAAAGTTAAAAAAACGGTCTTCAACTTTCAACAACCATTGACGATTGCAAAACGGCCTCAAAATAAAGTTGCGAGCCCCCCTTACTGTGCATGTATGTTAGGGTGGCAATTTTTTGTATGGAAAAAAAAAAAAATTCGAATTTTCCAGATTACAGAAAAACGCCGATACAATAAAATGTTCCCCTGATTATTTGTAACAACTCGCAGAAAAACTTTTTCCAAAAAAAAAAAAATATTTTTTTTCATATAAAAAAAAAAAAAAATTTTACAAAAAAAAAAATTATTTTGGTCAAAAACTTTTTTTTTTATTGCAGATCTTCACGTTTCAGACATTTTTACGTACTTTTGCATCATTAGAAA
>JAABKK020000312.1:0-31019 GCA_011634745.2 Catotricha subobsoleta
TACCGGGGCATTCATTAATGTCCCGTTAATGAAAACGGGGCATTAGTTTGCTGCAAATTTCATCAATCTTTTGTTGACATAACTTTTTAGTGCCAACTATTTTCCATAAATCGTGCTGCCTCTACTGGATAAATAAATAACAAAAAAAATGATCTATAGGAGGGAGGGGGTAAGAAAAGTCGACTTTTCACGTGACATACATTGTGAACAGCCCCTAATAAATACGTCTATGTTTGGGGCGGTATTGATGCATCACTACTTTTCATCAAGGCAGCTACATTTTTTGAAAATAAAAAATAAATATATTTAAAGTTAAAACACAATTCTTGTTTTGTTTTGAAGTATATAATTTATATTATAGTTTTTCCATGTAGTGACGTCGGTTGTCGGTTGTGTTGTACATTAATTTAATATATTTCTTAATTATTTTAATTTTACATTGAATGGTTTTTTTTTTTTGATTTAATTTTATTGTTTTCTATATTTTATATTGATCATTATTATTATTTATATTTTTAAATTTGAAAAACTATTATTAATAAAAATAAAAAAAAAAATATTTATAAAAATTAAAAAATAAATGCAAATATTTTTAATTTGTTAATGTAATGGACCCAAGACGGCAGTGTTACTTGTTCATTTATTAAGTTAACTGTTTATTATTTGATTATTGCAGAAAAATTCAACAAATTCAAACCAGAAACAGTAAACAAAACTTATAAAATATAGTAAAATTATTTTTATGAAATGTTGTATTTGGTTCGATTTAATTTTTTTTTTAAATTATTGGAAAATGTCTTCTTTTATATTATTAAATTTTTCCGCTTATTTAAGTGTTTGAATGCTGAATAATTAATGTTGATTTTGATCAGTTTTATGTTCTTTTCTTTTTTCTTTTTATTTTATTTTCTTTTAATTTTTTTTTTTTGTTCGTTTTTTGTTAATACATATAAATTTTATAGCTTAATCAATATTTTTATAATTAATATTTTTTTTAATATATATGTATGTATATATATATATATATTTTTGTAGTGTTTTACATCTAATATAAAATTTTTATTTTTATTTTTATTTGTTTTTAGTTTTAATATAATTGTAATAATAAATAAACAGAATATTTCTCATTAATAATATATTTTAGTGGGTTTTTCTTTTTTTTCTTTTTTATAAATTATGAGTGTAAAAAGAATTAATTTTCCTTGTTTTTTTTTTATAAAAATTATTACATGGCTGATTAAGATTAATTAATCAATATTACAAAAAATAAAAAAAAAAATAAAATAAAGAATCGATATTTTGTAAAATTATAATGAATTAGTATTTTCAATTGATTTTATATTTAGTTACTTAATGAAGAAAAAAAAAATTGTTTATCATTTTGTCATCAATTCAAAATGATACTGATTCTAACAAAGTTCCATAGAGCATGGATGCGATATAATCGAATTAATTTAAATTAATAAATGATGTATCCGTGACAAATACTAAAATTAATATAAACTGTGTTCATTCTATTGTTTAAGATTAAAAACATTTTATTTGAAATTTTGAAAAAAAGTTTAACTTTCCATGACTGACGGAATATATGCGAAATTTCAAATTATTATGTAGATTAAGCTTTGCTTAAAATGTTAGTTGCATTGAAATTTCTAATTGTAAATTAAAAGTTCTTAATTCGATTTTTGGTCATCTTACGATAACTTTTATGGAACTTGGAAAATAAATTATAATGAAAAAATTTTGTTGATCAAGATTTTCATCTTGATGTTTTCTTATTTTTATCGCCTTTTTTTAATTTTATTTCTTTCAATTTTTCTATAATTTAGGTATAATAATTTGTTTTAGATATAATTAATAATAATATATTATATAAATATATGTTTTTTTTTGTTTGTTTTCATCTTCTTTTCGTTTAAATATTAATTTTAATTTAATTAGCATTAATAATAATAATAATAATAATAAATTAATAATAAAATATTATATATATATAAATTATATATATTATATATTTATATTCATGCGGCTACCCTTTCTCAGTAATAATAATTTTCTTATGTTTTATTTTTTAGTTATAGTTTTAATAGTGTTTTTTGTGTGGTTTTTTCGATTTTTCTCTTGTTTTTTTTTTTGTTTAGTAGTGGTTGGATTTTTTATTTTTGGTTACTCATTATGTTTATATTTTTAATAGTTTTCTTATTTTGAGGTCATTATAATCTCGTACTTGAATTAGGTCATTTTTGATTATACTTTTTCGTTTGTACGAGAAATTTAATATAAGGAGTTTTACTTCATCATTTAATTACGATGGAGTATAAATTAAGGCCTGATATACATTGTAACAATCATTATTTATAAGGTTTGCAATATAGTATTTGCAGGTTTTGTTTTTTAAACTCTTTTGCATTTCATTTAATTTTTGGGACAAGTAGCCTTCGATAATGAGGAAGTTATATTTTTATTTTTAATTATTTACTAATACAGAACAGGAAAGTATTAAATGTGGCGGAATAGGGAATAATTTCGATAATAGATTTAGATTTTAGATTCTATTCTATAATTAAACAGATGTCATATAAGTATCTAAAAATTCGGAAAATGTATACCGCTTTCATTTAACTGGTCAATCTAAGTTCCCTACATATAATAATTCCGGTTATAAGCTCTTGTTAAATCTTAATCTTGTCACCGAAAATTAATGTATTCAACGCCACATGTAATTAAAATCTGGGTATTCGGTTTTTAATATTTGGATTTATTGGATATTACTAATTATCGCGTGTTGTTGATTAATCAATATATTAATATGTGTTCTAAGTTGATTTGTGGTGCACATAGATCGAATGAAATATATTTAATACAATTGATTATCGAATTAAAAGTTAAATGTTATTAATTTATACAATCACGCCACCCCGTCGATTGAGGGCAATCCAAAACCGAATACCCATCATTTCTCACCAATGCATTATTGTTATTTGATCTAAGATACGTTGCTTGAAATATGCACCAAGCATACCGAATACTGTAGCCATAGCTGCAATAGCTACCATTGCTTGCATAGCACAATGTATGGCCGATAGATCTTTCATGTGACGATGTCGATGTTTATGATGCTTTTGATTATTATTATGGTTCCAATTATTATTATTATCATTTAAATTTTGATAATGGTTCTGTTGTTGATCATTATTAATTAGATTATGGTTGTTGTTATTTTCATTTTGTTGTTCATGGAATCTATGTAAATCAATATCACTATCAAAAGCTGGTATAATTGCTAAATTAACTACTTCTGCTTTTGATAAAATATCGGAAATTGTTGTTGAGTCAGAGCCACGATCTCGTTCTTCATTTAAATGTGGGGGTGTTGATATTTGACTTTGTTGAAAATTATCATGAATATTAAAATTATTATTTTCCGATTCTTCGCTGTCTTCATCTTCCTCAGTATCTTCTTTATTATCATCATTTTCACCATTCAAACCATAATCGTATTCATAATTCGAAACAATATTATGCGGATGATTAATTTTGTTTGTTGTTGATGATGGTTCAGTTGGACGATTTTGACTACTTAATGCCGGTGTAGCCGTTGCGATTCGATCAGTTATCCGAAATTGAATAAATTGATTTTTCTTAATACCTAATACTTCAGATGGTGGTCGATTGATATTTGGAAGAATAGAATTTTCTTCTTCGTTATTATTGATGGTACCATCTTCTTTTAAATGACGAACTTGAGTTGTTGTTTCAGTCACAGAAACTGGCTGAATCGTTGTTGTTTCATCCACAACTAGTGCGATTTTATTATGACTATTTCCCTCAGAATTTAATCTAATAGAACTATTTAGTTTATTATTATTATTACTATTATTATTGTCAGAAAGTAGAGAACTTAATTCGTTAAATTCAGTTAAATTCTTAATTGGTTCATATTTATTATTACTAATGATGTCAGATGCGCCACGATACAGTAACGCAACTTTACCATCAGCCGTTAATACTGGTGTGATTTTTTGTTGTGATTGTTTGTTTTTATCAGCCAAAGTCAATGTTTTTGCCTTATTCTCATCATCTTCGTTGTTGTTATGTTTATTGTTTGTATTCGATTGATAAACAATGCCAACTTTACCATGTGGCGTTGATATAATTTTTATTGCATCATTACTACCCAATTTACTTGAAGATTTTCTTCGTGATGTAAATAAATATCTATCATTATCTTCTTCATCATTTATTTTACTTAATTTATTTAAAATATCTAAAGAGCTAAGGCTATTTTTATGTTTTGTTGATTTTGATACTTGATCTTGGCCATCATCGTCGTCATCATAATCATCATCATCGTCGTTATCATTATTCTCATCATCATTGTTTATCATATCAGAATTTCCATGCCCACTATGATGACCAGTAGTATGTCGATCAGTAGTTTCATCATCATCATCATCATCATCATCATAGAAATCATCTTGTGGACTTTTTAACATACTAAATTTAATATTATCCATATTTTCTTCCACATTTTTTTCTTCATAGTCTATCGCATCAATACGATCTCCATCATCATTAGCTTCTTTTTCGTCTTGGTGTATATTTTCCTCTTTATTATTATTATTATTATTATTATTATTATTATTATTATTATTATTATTATTATTATTCTTATTATTATAATTATTATTATTATTATTATTATTATCATTATTATTATTATCATTATTATTATTATTATTTTTATTATTTTTATAATTATTATTATTATTAATATTTTTATTATTTTTATTATTATCATCATCTTTTTCATTTTCTTCATTGTTATCGATATCGATATTACCACTACGAACACTATTAAAACTATTTGATGTAGTTATATTTTTATTAATTATTATTACTGAGATTGAATCTGTTAAAGAATCATCATCATTTTGTGGTTGGGTAGCCGCATCTTCCAGTCAGTAACATTTCTTAGTGCAACCACACTTACGAACTATATCCAAATTTTTAACATATTTGGCATTGTTGCTGCAAACCATACGCACTTTACGACGACGTACTATCTTTGCAGCACAACATTGATTGCCGCAGCCACCAACACATTTGGCATATTTTAGTGGTTGCCGTGAACGACAATCATTTTCTGTATAAAATTCACGTACTTGCTCTTTTCGACATGTTGATGCAACTGAAAATAGGATAGAAGTATTTACTAATATTGTTTTGTGAAAGTTTCCTATATAATTTTAAGTAATGAAATGAAATTTTGATCATTAATAAATAGAAGAAAAGAACCAGTGGTCTGAATGATTTTTAAGTATTTGATAGAAATAAGTTTATCATTTTGAATAAACTTATAAAAGCGCTGAATAAGCCGTACTTGATTGCAGGTTTAGCCATTACTTACTAAATAAGAGAGGAATTCCATAGAACTTACGAAATAAAAGATTTTCATTGATTTTAGACTTGTAAAGTCTATTTAGAAGTAGATTTCTGAGTATATATGTATATTATAAATATTTTTATAATATGATGAAGGATAATCCCATTATAAATAAATACCCACAACATAGAAAATTAATTACATAACTTGTTAAAAATTGAAATAAAAGCAAAGCATTAGTAAAATTAGTGCAAAATACCAGTAATAGCGGGGGCCTGCGTAGCTCCCTCACCTTGCTCACAATAACGTCCTCTAGTTCCAATTTTACACCTGCATGTGTAGCCATCCTTTGCGCTATTATTTACTACGCAAATACTACCTCTTCTACATTTATGATCATCACATGGATCAGTCTAAAAATGAATAAAAATGAATTAATATTAAATAACTACTAAAAAAAAAAAATTACTTCTTCTTTGATAATATGCGGAGTTTCTTGCATAACATCGACTTCATCCATTTCACTACCCTCTGCATCTGAGTCTAAAAGTGCACAGCCTGGTGTTACTTTCTGCTGTCTGGCAGCATTGCCAAAATCAACTTGTTTATGATTAATCCAAACTTCTTTCATGCAACCTTTAAAGCTGGTTAAATTACGTAAGTGCCAGTTTTTATATGCCTGCTGACCAGGTTCTTGTGGCAAACCACCCAAAAATAGTGAAGTGGTCAATTTCAAAAAATCTTTTGATCCCTCATTGATTATTGAACGAGCCAGGCCACGATCAACACGTAACGTGAAATTTTTCTTAATTGCCAATAATTCAACCATATGATATTTCCCATCAGCCACCATTTCAAAGCTATACATTGTTGAAACTGGATAATTACCAACATCATAACTAACACGAATACGACCATTGAACAATTCAACAGCTAAATGTTCCATGTAACCATCATATAATAATACACCGTTTTGCTGTGTGCTGCTAAATACAATAGTTACATTCGCTTCTGGTTTTGTACGTAATGGTTCCATTTCCACAAACGAATTATTATGAACAAAACTAATACTTGTAAGATACTCACATCGCTTGCCTGAATACCCAGGCACACATTTGCATACATAGTCTGATGATAATGGATTTGGTTGAAAGCATACGCCATGTTTACATTCATGATTTTGACATGGTGATGTTTGTGGATATAGCATAGCGACCATCGGGGTTCCTTCACAAAACTTTCCAGCATATTCATCGGGACACTTGCAAACATAATCATTAATGCCATCAACACAAATTCCACCATTCTGGCATATATGATTCTGACAATCATCAATATCTTCAGAACAATTGGCTCCACGGTACCCAGGTGCACATTCACACGTATAATGTGTGAAATGATCAACACATTTTGCGTGATTGTTACAGGGATTAAATTCCGTGCAGTATGGAATTTTCGCTTCACAATATTCACCAGAAAATCCTGGAGGACATTTACAAGTATATGATTCAACGCCATCGATACATGTGGCATTGTTTTGACATTTATTTTCACTGCAATCATCAATATTCATTTCACAGCGTGCTCCGGTATATCCTGCTGTACATTTGCAACTAAAACGACCCTCTTCGAGAACTGTGCATGTCGCATTATGTCGACAAGGATTACCATAGCAAGCATCGATCATAAATTCACAATGTTTTCCATGATAACCAGGCTTACAGATACAATCGTATTGACGTTCGGCTTGTGGGGCACAAACTGCGTCATTTTGACATGGGAATGTGAAGCATGCATCGCATTTTGATAAGATTTCGTAGCTAACTTTTGTTTTGCATACAAACATATTGGATGGTGTTGAAAGAAGTAATTTGTCATGCATTGATTCAGGTTCAGCACAACGAGCGATGCCTGGCTCTACATAATCCAATTTTACCCAATCCGATAACCATCGAAGTGAACAATCACAATACAGTGGATTATTTCCAAGAGCTATGTGTGTGATTGACTGAAGATCTGTAAATGTTCCATCTGGAATCATGGAAATTTGATTACCATGTAATGAAAGGACCCGTAACGTTTTGAGACCGGTTAGTGCATGCCGTTGTACGCATTGCAATTTATTGTAACTGATTATTCTGAAACATTTTTTATAAATTATATATTTGGTATTAATAATTGGACACTATTATGATTTATGTTTAGCAATACTTACAATGTTGATAGCTTAGTTAAATTTCCAAATGTGTAATTCGAAAGTATGTTGATTTGATTATTGCTCAAGTCCCTGTATTAACATGATACACAAAAAAAATATATATAAGTAAGTAGTTTATAAAATACTTTTTGATTTCGTATAGTAACGCTCAAAAAATAAAATAACTGTCTGCTATATGTAATATGTATATTGTATAGTATTATATTAATAATAATATAAATATGCAATATTTATATAATTCTCATATATGATTGTGAAAAACTTTTTTTTTTGTGTAAATAAACTTACAATCTTGTTAATGACTTCAAATGACTAATTCTATCTTGGTGTATCATCGTAATTTCATTTGATTCCAAATACAACTCAGATGTTTCAGTTGGTATTCCGCGTGGAATTTCTTTCAATTTATTACGTGAACAGCGAACAACAGTTCCAGTACAAGTACATGATGGTGGACAATAACCTTCACCTAAACATCCTTCATCAGCATCGCTTAAACATTTAAATTCATGGTGTGGCAGATCCTTGATTGGCACATCCCGAACCTTAGTTGGAGCTGCACAATGAGGTGAAGTACCAGAAAGTCTACGGTTACGTAAAAAGTCCGAAAACCATGCTAAATGACAATTACAATTGAATGGATTCGAAGCAAGATTCCTATTTTTATAAAAAAAAAAACAAAAAAACAATTATGAAAAAGGTGTTTTAAAGGATTTCAATAAATTCCATCAACTATCTGTGTTGCATATAAAAATTAACAATTACGCTATTGGTTTATATTCTATTGGCAATCTTTTCTTTATTTAGTAAAACTACTTCTTTAGAAAATATGACTTAGATTAAGTTTTTAAATATTATATTATGTAATATTATTTTTATTATCTTTAATTATTAAATTTAGTTTTTTAAATACCATTTCTTTACATACATTAAAGAAATTTCTTTGAAGGATCCGGACACTATTTGAAATATTTAAATAATTAAAACAAATAAAATTACAAAACATTGAGTAAAGTTAAATTCTTAAAATGAGTGTAAATGACTATTTGACTTTTTAATTTCTAATCTAATATTGGTAAAAGTCGACAACTTTTTCATGTGTCAATAATTTCTTTTTTACATTCGTTTAAGAAGTAAGTAATTGCCTACAATTTAAAAAGAAATAACAAAATATTTTTGCGATTCCTACTTATTTATTATTTTAACTGGAAAACAGTCATAATGTAGCTGGAACTTAATAAATTACATTGCAATTTTGTTTATACATATATTGAAACATAATTATTCTAATATAATACTTAGATTATCTTACTTCTTACTTCTCCCTAAATATGTTTTTCAACTAACTGAAATTAATACCGAGAAGTTTAACTCGTAGATGCTTTACATTATTTTAAGATGTATACTTAATCTTTATTTCATTCATATATTAATATGTAGTACACATATCACATAATGTCTAGTGACAACTACCTACTTAAAATGTGTCTACTTTATTGAAACATTATTCTGGTACTTACAATGTGTGAAGAGATGTCAAGTAATCAAAAGATCCGGGCATTACACATGAAACTAAATTATCATACAATGACCTACAGAAGAGATACATTTTATTTTTAAATTTTCTGTTAATAAATTGTTATTATTTATTATGTGAGTGTACTTACAATGCCTTTAAATTATGTAAACCCAAAAACATTTTATTATGAATTTCAGCAATTTTATTCTCTGATAATAATAAATCTTGTATTTTGGATGCACCTTCAAATGCATTTTGTTCGATGCCTGTAATTTGATTGCGGCGTAAATCGAGTTTAACTAAATTTGGCAAACGTCCAAATAAGCCATCTGATTTTATGCGACCAAGTTCGTTATCGTTAAGCAGTCTATTAAAATATTGTTTAAGAAATTGAAGAAAATGTAAAATGTAAAATATTTTAATATAAAAATATATAACCTATAAGTAAGTAAGTACGAGTATTATAAAATGTATATAAATAAATAGAAGATAATATGAATGAAGAGATAAGGCGGTGGTTAATAATGATAATGAATATGAATTTACGGTTAAAGTTTTCCTATCTCGATTTCCTAAATGTAGTTTAAATTTTAAAGTTAAAATTGTTAGCAATATGACGTGAATAAATTGGTGATAGGTAGACAATTTGTGGTTGAAAAGTGGAAATTAGTGAAGTTCTTGAGGCGTTTATATTAAAATGATATAGTAAAGTATTTTACTTACAATTCTGTTGTATACAATGGAATATCTCTTGGAATTTCTTTAAGACCTCTTGCCGAACAGTCAACAGTTGTACGGTCACAATGACAAACAGATGGACATTCCGTATCAATACGACATTCTCCAGCAAATCGAGTTCTATATTCATCATTGCCTTTAAAAAACAGTAAACATTTACAAATAATTGCTGCAAAAATTTATATCGTAAAATAAATGTATCACACTTATAACAGCACTTACATTTAAACTTCTCATCTCTCAATGCTTCAATACGTCTTCGATGCATACGTTTAGGTGCATCACATCGTGCACCACTTGTTTCAATTGGATTTTTATGTAAATAATCAGCCAGCCAGCGTAAATTGCAATCGCATATAAATGGATTTCTTGCTAAATGTCTATTGTAGACAAGAAGAAAAGAAAGAAAATATTCAAATGAAACACCTTAATTAATTATGGTTTTGTAAAGTAAATGAAATACATTTTCAATCAAAATGGAAAACTTACAAAGTTTGTATACTTTTCATAGATTCAAATGTTCCATTGGCTAATGATTGTATATTATTGTCGTACAATGATAATAAACTTAAACTACTTAAATCTTTAAATGAATCTTTACGTATGCATGATATTTCATTAGCATTTAATAGTAACAATTGTAATGATGTCAATCCACGGAATACATTTGCTGGTAGATCTTTTATTTTGTTGCCATATAAAACACTAAAGAAAAATATATTATTTTAATTAAAATTTCAAAATACATATATTACATATAAAAAAAGTAAATAATAATAATTTTAATAGAATTATTTACTTACAGTGTTGTTAAAGCTTTTAAACCAATAAAGGCATCGTGTGCAACACGTGATATATTGTTATTTGATAAATCAATACGACGTAGTCTTTTAAAATTGGCAAAGGCTTTTGGTGGTAATTCAGTTATAAAATTTTGTTCTAATCGCCTACATTGTTGAATAAGCATTTAAGAAATATAATAATGATTAATAAATTTCATTTACAATAACTTTAGTATTGATTACACAATAATTTTATACAATAAAAACTCACAATTCAGTGGTATCGTCTGGCAATTCTAATGGCACATTTGATAAGCTTTTTTCACGACAATCAACAATTCCATCAGCACATCGACATGGATGTGGACAAGCACTTGTTGCACCACATTCCAATGGTGCATTCTCCGTTAAACCTTTATAAATTGTAAATAAAATAAGATGAAAAAGAAAAAAAAAAAAAATTAAATAAATAAATGGGATAATACACTGAAATATCAAACATTAAAATAATATTCCATAAACATTTGCATAAAGCGCACACATATATAAACAATTAAATAGACCGAAATTCAAACAAACAAAATCTAAATTTCAATTAATATTAAAGACAATGTAATTGAATTTACAAGTCAGCTAATTCATCCAGTAAATATACTGGTATTAGTTAGATTGTCCATTATAACACAGGCATATATTAAATGGAAAGGCATTTTTGGTTATATACCTACGAATGGTATAATTCATTACAGTAGAGGTTTTGTTTTGATTGTGAACAGCTACTTCTACATGGATATGAAATGGACAGGATTATTGAAAAGACAAGACTTATTTACAAGAGTTAGGTTCTATGTTATATGATATTTAATTATGTATGTGTTTGTGCATGTGTTAAACAAAACTGTATATTTTATGTTCATCTAGACGACAAATAAATTATACTTTACTTGTAGTATGAACATGAGGGATCAAATAAACATCGCGTGTTTTATTAACGTAATCTATAAACTCGGTATAAGTACTTTCCATATACCTATTTATAATACTTAAGTCAGTAATAGAATAGTGGGATTCTTAATGTGATGAAATTATTTCAGAAGTTTGACAAATTTTCCCATAAATCGTTGCAAAAATGAAAAAAAAAAATGAAAATATTTTAGTGATAAATGTTCTACGACAAAGAAAAAAAATTAATACAAATTACAAAAAGTCATAGAAAACTAACTTTTATAATAATTCGAAATGTGAAAAATATATAGGCACTGAACTGATCTAAAATTCTGAACACACAGATTTTGAAACAAATACACTTAATACGAATTGTAAAATATTTTTAACAATTAATTGAAGTGAATATGCAATAACAATTTACTTTATACACAATTTAGTTTTCAAGTAGCCTATGGGTATTATTAATAATTCAACTGCAAAAGGAAACCCACTATTTATTATTATGATCATCATCGTATCGTAATTGAGAATATGATTCTACTTAACAAAAGCAGTAGACGCTATTCTACACAAAATTTAACATAACATATATTTATATATAAACCAACCACCAATATTATATACCTACATTACACCAAAAATATACACACCACACTAAAATATACCATTTAGATAATAATTGAATTCGATTTTGATTATTAATGCAAATTATATTAGATGGATATGAAAATTGAAATTGAATATGTAAGTGTGTAGAGCTATGTTTTGTTGTTGATGATGATGTGATGATATATTATATAGAATTCGACAATCATACTATATACTAATATAATAATGAAAATAAAAAAATAAAAAAAATAAAATAAAAAAATGTTTTAATATATGATTATAGAGGTTGATTCCGAGGCATATAGTAATGTAATGTAATATAAAGAGCACTCACTATATAAATAGAGGTACACATATTATTTAGTGAATGTTGTGTGCGATGGAGGTAAAATGAAATGGTTGTGAATACTATAAATATATATATATGTGGAATATAATCTAGCTTGAAAGTAAGTAATTTACAATTTACCGTGCTATTCAACTCTTGATTGGAGAATTTGTTATTGGTAACGAAATTAAATGATGTTGAAACATAACAATTAATTATTTATAGAGGAGTCAAGTGTGTATAGTTATTTGTTTAATGAATCAAGATGACAGAAAAACGGAGTGAGGTGACGCAACGGGGGTAGAGAATTGAATTAAATGCTAGTCTGGAATTTTTCAACTAAATTATATTAATTAGTTTCTTATAGCACTAATGCTATTCCCATTTTACAATGTTCTCAAATTATTTAGAATTTAAATTTAATCCAAAAGGCGATACAATATAGAATTTCATGGTGAATGAACATAAACATTTTTTATGCAAAGAAAATATTCACAATGAATAATGGAATAATATTCGTTCATTTATTTGAATTTTTAATTTGGATTACATATTAATTGAAAATCTATTTAGTTTCATTTATTCTCAATTCATACATTTATGATTTATTATATAAAAAAAAATAGAAGTAAAGCAATTACCTGAACATTTGAAATCTTGATCATGCAGATCAGCCACGCTTTGTGTTTTCAATTGACTTGGCGAATGACATCTTGTGTATGGTGCAAGTCGTGGTGCACTGCGTAAAAATCTAGATAACCACGATAGATGGCAATCGCATGCAAATGGATTATCGGACAATCGTAGGGCACGTATACGCGGCATCCCACTAAATACATCACGTGGAAGGGCTGTTACATTATTATTGTTTAGCGTTCTGAAAATTATTACAAAAACACGTATAATAAGAAACACTTTTAATTTATTTATTTTCAATACTATTAAATTGATATCGTTCAACCGTACCAAATGATTATAACAAAAAATACATAAATAAAATATTAAATAAAAAACAAAACAGAAAAAAAAAACTATAGATTCTACAAATAAAAAAAGTTGTGAAATAATCGAAAAAAATTTACAATATTTCCAATTCTGCCAATCCTTTAAAGGCTTGTTCATCCAAGCACATGATTCCATTGTTGTCCAGTTGCAAACTTCGCAATGATGGAGCGCCCTTAAAAATTTTCCGTCCAATTGTTGTTAGCGCATTATGCGATAAATCCCTAAAGGCAATTTATGAAAGTAAGTTATATTTATTTCATTTTGTATTGAATCAAATAAAATCCAGTTTTACTTCTTTTTTTTTTTTTTTATTCTTTCTTTCATTTCTTTTAAATAAAAAATTTCTCTGTGCGACTATATGGCTCTAATAGTATTTTATCAAGAATTTTATTTTAAGCAAAGAAAAAGAAAAAAAAAAAAACGATGATAAATAAAATAGATTTTTTTTTTTTTTTATTTACTTACAATCGTAATAGGTTTGCCGAATTTCCCAAAAAATTCTCTGGTATCGCCTTCAAGCGATTATTATTTAGGCGTCTGAAATTGGTGTTCGATTGAAGTGTAGAAAAGACGCAAATAAAATAAAATAAAATAAAATAAAATAAAAAATATATATACATTTAAATATATAGTATATGAAATTTAATAAACATGCTTTTAAAATTCCTTTTAGTTTTCATAAAATAATTTATAAATGTTTGCAATGCATAAATTTTAAAAGTATAAAAAAGAAAATACAAAAAAAAAAAAAGAAAAAAGAAAAACAAAACTGAAATATAAATCACTTACAATCGTTCCAATGCTACTAAATCTTGCAATGCATCCTTTTCAATTGTATGTATCTTATTGTCCGTTAATTGCCTGTAAATAATATTTTTCAATTAATTTCATGGCCTTTAAAAAATAATAAATATATATATATATATATATATATATAAATAAAAATGTTCTTGGTGCAGATGACAAGAGTCATCAACAATTAAAGAAATATAAAACACGAATATGGGAAAAAAACAAGAATTTTTAATATATATTTAATATTTATATATAGTAATATATGTTTGTTTTTATGATCGTGTTTTTCGTACCGCTTTATATTTATTTAAGACAACAGACAAATGGACAATGAGATATTTCAAATAATAATTACAATAAAAAAAAAACCAACATGTTATACAGTGAAAAAAAAAGGAACTACTATAAAACAAATCTTTAATAACAATAATAAAATATTCGAAAAAAAAAACACACACAAATTATAAAACGAAATGTAATAAAATATCATTAAAAAAAAAAGTATGATGAACAATTTGTTGTAACATAGCCACAAGCGCAATGAGTTTATTATTTATGGACTTTAGGCATGAAATAAACGCGCGCAAAAATAATAAAAGAGAAAAAAAAAATATTGAAAAAAATATATTTTTTTCTTATAAATATGTGAATTGTGATTGCGGGGCAATTTAGCTTAGTGATTTTTTTTTTCACTGTTCAGTTTTATTATACGATTTCATTGCTCATATTAAATAACCTTTAATAATAAGTTGCTTGGTTGAGTGTTTCTGTGTGATGATGGTGGATTAAGCAAGCACAAGAATGTAAGAATAATTTCACTAGTATAAAAAAAAAAAATATGTAGTTAAAATTAAAGGAATTAAATAAATTATGGTTACACCGACAGCAATAAGTTACCTCTTTGCCTGTGTGTAAGTATTAAGTGCGAGAAATAATAATAATAATAATAATAATAATACGGGAAGTTATTAGCACACGCGTTTTGGTGGTTGCATAATAGAAGAAGGCTTTTTTTTATAATAATACCGACACCGCCGCGATACTCATTATTTTGTGACTCGCGCGCGGCTTTCACAATTTTTTTTTTTGCAATATATAATATATGAAACATGCGATTATTTTATGGCTTCATTAGTTTATTGAACACTATATCGTACCCGTACGCCTTATATTAGGTACTATTATTATTATAGCAGTTTAATTGTGCCGAGAATTAATTTTATTAAAATTAATTTTACAAAAGTGGCAGTTTATTTGTATTATTTTATTAGAAAAAATAGATTTCCGTGAACGCAGCTAATGGTGGAAAGATTTTTTTTACCTAATTTATTTTTGGCCCTGAGAAAAACAAAACTAAGTATAGATTTTGATTATTCCTTCTATATGTTTACTTGGTTTTTGTCATGGACATCGTTAGACATATAGCATTCATTTCTTGAAAATATATTGGTTTTTCATTTGTGGTATGGTCTATGGTTCCGTGAGGAATGCATAACAAAAGATATAGGAAAGAAATTCAAGAAAAAAGGATAGTGTGGATGGAATTTGATCATTCGTTACGTTAGACGTAGTATCGTCGCCACTTATAAATTTATAGGTTTTTGTTTCGACCTTCTATCTGTGGTAATTTTTTTCTCTATTTATATTGTAAAATGAAATGAGCGTTTGATTATTGTTATTTTATTTTCCCACAATTCGCTGATACACTTCGCTATATCAAATTTGGTGACGCTACTTTCAGTAGAGGGTACAGATTTCTTGCGTTTTATATGAAAGAAACTACAAAATTACTCAAAATCCAGAGATGGCAGCAATTCATTATAGATTTTTTTTTTGTAAAACATCTTACGATTGTCTTTAGAACATTAAGCTTCGCAAACAGTTCTAATTTTCAGAAAACACCTATCTCAAAATTTGATTAAACATTGTTCCATGAATTATTCTGTTTTTTTTTTCTATCAATTTCATATAAACTATACGTTTGTAAAAACAAGTGTTTTTAAAATTGAATTTAATACTGCCATCATAAGCTCCAGGAGAGTGACTCTGTTCATTTGCAGATATTTATATAGTTATACGCAATTATAGACATTGTGTAATTTCAATATTCTTTTTTATTAAATTGAATTGAATTGAATTGTAATTGAAAATACCGTATTTTATATTTTGTAATTGAAAAAAATATGTAGGGATAAGTATTTAAAAAAAAATTGTATTTGAAATACAATTTTTTGAAATGTAGGTAATTTGTAATTTGTATTTTCCTTCCATCATTTTCAAATGTAATTTGTATTTGTATTTCAAATACATAAAAAAAAAGTATTTCTGCCATCCCTGCCACAATCTACAAATATTTTAAAGTAAGATGAAAAATCAGTTCATCATCGATTTACTAATTTATTTATTTATTTGTTTTATTCATATTTTAACATTCACTTCAAACCATTTTAAAAACCAAATGGTGTATTTTATAATAAATTAAACTAATTTAATGTTTCCAATAGAAGTACTTATACTTTATTTAAAACATATTTGTAGAGATTCAATAAATTTGAAGTCACAAAGTTCAACAGAATTTTTTTTTGTCCATATATCTTTTAGTGTGATTATTTTATAATTTAAAAAAAAAACTGATTATTTAAATCATATTCTTTAAATTTGTATATTTTCAATTAAAAATCCATATTTCATTGGGTAATAACTCAGGGGCGAACTGGCTATACAAGCCACCCGTGAAATACGGGTGAGACTTTTCCTATTTATAATTATTATTATTATTATTATTATTATTATTTTGCTTTAATTGAATTAATATAACCCTATTAGAAATTGACAAGTTAAGCTTTTTCAGTTTTTTAATTTCTGATTTTTTAAATAGAATTAATACAATTTAAATTTGAAGAATAATCTTCGTTTTTTTGTATTCATTTCTGTGTATGCATGATATACTTTTTTAAACTCCTTCTATGCACTTATAATTTTAACGAATAAAATGATAATGATTCAGAAGAAGAATATTAAAAGCAAGAAACAGCGTGCAGTTTGCTGCTACCATATCTTACATTCTTACGGAATAAATGTTAGAATTTTCAATCAATTGTTACTTGCGAGCGATGTTTCTTTATTCTTAAATACAGTAAAATACATTAAGAATTGCCTCCGTTTCACAATTAACAAGGAGCAATTTTGAAGCTTGCCTTAACATGAGCAGGCAAATTTCTATGAGTTTCACGCAAGATTGAAATTCAGAAAATTGAGTTGAAATTTTAATAAATAATATGAATTAGAAATGATTTATTACTAAACTATTTAATTAATAATATTTTTTTTATATATACATAATACATATATTTTTTTTTATGAGTCTTTTAACTCAAAATTAGGCGGGGGTAAATCGGAGGTGTTTTTTTTGAGCCAGTCCGCCCCTGGTAATAATATTAATTTATGTGGCTAATCATTGACCATAAAAATGTCGAAAACAATTATATCGCGGCGACAAATAGTCCCACATAAATCAACTCTATGAAACTTAAGTATAAAATAAATATAACAAAATTGTCCATAATAAAATTGCCATATCGTTTTAGCTAGACCACTACAGGCACACTCAACAACTCACCATCAATTTTGTATTTGCCCATTATAATTATTAATAAAACTACCATTGTCTCCATATAATGCGCCTCTCGACTCAACTATTATTATTATTATTTATCATCACATTTATCGACGAAAAAAAATAATAATAATAATATTTCAATCATCGACATAATATAACTATTATTGCAGCTATTGCAATTTTATAATACAAATAATAATATTGATAATAATAACAAATATTATGATACCAGATGTAGGTAATAAGTTGTGCTTATGAGTGTCTGCCTATATCCAATCCATAACCGATATACATATATGAATGTATAATACATATTATGTTGAATATTTTACGAATATTGCAAAGTGCACTTTATGGGCCCGCACATATTATAGCCAACAACAAATATTCATTTTTGCTTATTGCTAGGGTTGTGGAGATACTTTTAAATGATATCGGTAGCCAAGTATTGAAATTGTATTTTACGATACCAATACTATCGAAATCTGTATTTTCGATACTTTAGTATTTGAAACAATACTTTTGTATTCTTTGTCTTTGGTTTGTTATGTTTATTTCATTTTGGTCGCGTAAAAATATCGGAAATTATTGAGTTAGAAGATCAGAATTTAAATTTAACACATAGTTTTGAAGTTGATGAAAGTTGAAGATAAAATAAAGAAAACTGAAGATAATTAGCTTTCCCATAAAGGATTTGACCCGTATTTCAAAGATATTGGTCAAAGCGAAACAAAGAAAAAATATTTTTTTTTTTTTTTTGGAAAAATGCAAACTTTGCATTTTAAATAAAAAGCTTTTATAACAAGTAACGCAACTCAACATATAATCGTCGATATTAAATAAAAGTATCGATCGCAACCCTACTTATTGCCATACAATATAATATGTGCGTATTTATCTACACTGCAGAAATCAAATTTATATATATTTTGTATGTATGTAATGTGAAAATTATTATAATATATAATAATATATTTATTTGTTTATTTAATGGAGTAAGTATATTCATATTTTATGGGTTATTGATAAAGCTGTGACACATTTAACCATTCATATTATTAATATAATTTAATGGTGTAGGTAGATGCATTGCGTGTGTACTGCAGCTTTATTTATATACTCTCACAATTCAATAGCAGAAACAAACAACAAAAAATTAAAAAAAGGAAGAAAAAACCAAATCATTCACTATTTTGTTAACGATTGGTTTATATATGCATGCCTCTATTGCACACAAACTGCGATTATTTCAATTTTATAAAATGTATATATAGGTACAAAGTTAAAATTCGTGCAGCTAAATATATTTGTTATTTCATATATTCAATTTATATCATTTACTGTTTTATATTATAAATGCAATTTGTATCAATTGCATATCTTCTGTTCGTATTCTTAAAAAAAAAAATTATACATAAATATAAGACTCAAACTCTCAAAATGTGAAATCCTTTTATTTTGAACTGTTAAATGCACAACCAGTTTATCATTATAGTGAAGCCGGGCAATTCATAAATATCGATTTTTGTACAATTAAATTTAGTTCACAACAAATATTCGATATTTAAAAAAAAATTCTTCAATACAAGATTACAAGAACAATTTATATTGTAAATACGAATGAGAAATTAGATTATAATTACGATTTACGCATGTTACCGACATAGAATAATTTCAATATTATCTGTTTGATTGGATACTGTATTTTCGAGTGTTTCATACATTTTACGCATACAAAACAGCTTAAGCAAACGTTCTGGCTTACCAGAAATTATAGCTTTGATTTTATTTGTAAATATGTACAACGTTTGTTAGGTGATGGTGAATATTATGGAGATGGAGATATGGTTACTATATAATAATAATGAATCCGAGAATGCTGTTGCATGCAAATTTGTTTAATTGATAACAAAATGCCCTTTTCCGTTTTGATATATTTACATATTATATTGTCCAATATGTACAATATACATTTATAATATCATTTAGTTACGTATAGATAATAGTAGTAGTAGGTGGTGTTATTGGCAGGTACTACAATAATGGTTTGCTATGAAATTCATTTTGAATACCAATAATTTATTTTAATGTGAATATCAGATTGGATAAATATACTATGATATCAGGAAGGCCAATTTACTAACGCACAGAAATGCCAATTATAGTTTGAAATCAAATTCAATTAAAAAAAAAAAAAAACGAAAAGAAGAAAACAAACAAATGAAAAAAATAAAAATATATATTCAAAATTGATTACAGTAAATAAATTCAATTAATTATTTAGAAATGTATTTTTGGATTTAAATGAAAATTTATGCGAGCATATAATTTACAATAGATATTATCAAAATGGGCAGTCCATAACAATTATATTTAACTTTCTCATTTCAGAATTGCTATTAAGACTATCAATATAGGCAATTGAAATTAATGTGATAAAATTATACTGATGTTGATTATGATGAGAATGATGATGAGATGATAATGATTATAAGGGAATTCAATAATTAAATTCAAATATTCTTCCATCTTAATTATGGTACCGATATTAGTATGTAATTTCTTTTAAAATTAAAGCAAAATGAAGGTTCTTAAACAAATCTCAGATAGGTTTTTTGTGAAATATTCAATTATTGGTTAGTGCAATGATTCCCCTTTCATTTCCTCTACTCCTTTTGATTAACGTATTAGAGTTTTGAAAACATTGATCTCGACCTACCAAGTAGAACCGCTGAATTTTTTTTTTAAATATTAAAATGCAACTAAAATAAGCATGGTAGAAGATGTTTTAACTATTTAAACTGATATTGCAATATGTATTTCAATAAATATACTGACTGATGAAGAGTTCAATTAACTCATTGATTAAAAGACAAATACAATAATTGTATAATTACGACCAATATAATATAAAATTTAAAAAAATGATATATTTTAATACAAAATTTATACTGCTGTCATGGGCTAACTTAATTAAAGAAAAAGAAAAATGTACAGTTTCGTTTACTAATAAATTCAAATAGTATCCTATTAAACTACTTCTCCGATAAAAATGACATGAACGGTTTTACCAGCTTATATTTACTTAAGTCATATATTATTAAATAATTGTTCATTATACAATTAGACAATAAAAACGATAATTTTATTTCTATCTGAAAATTTCAATTAAACATCATCAAAATGACTTATGAAGAAATTTGAAAAGTTACCTCTATTTAAATTGAAGAATGCCACTTTCTTTTTTTAAAACCATAAAATTGGAATATGAAAATCTAACCTGCAGAAAAGTTAAAACGAAATTTAGATTTTTTTTTTGTTTTAGGGGAGTATTGTTCAAAAAAAAATTAAGTTTCAATCTAAAAATTGAAGGGCGCAACGTACCGTTATTCCATTTCGAAATTGATACATTTAAAATTTTGATTGAGATCGTGAAATCAATATAGTGATTCAAAACGGGACAAAAGCACTCAATTCCAGTAAAATCTGTTATTCAAAAGTGTACGTGGGTATGACCTAAAATGTAGGGAATTTAATCAAGAATTCATAGGATTCACTAAGTCATTTGTTTCATATATTTCAAAGAAATCGTATATTGCATTAATACGTCGTTGATAAATTTCAATATAAAACACGTTTCAGGCAATATTTTATGCTATAAAAATGTTCGTGTGCGCGCACACAATCACCTAAGTACCATATTTTATGGATTTATTTACGATTTCAATAAAATCTTCAAAAATCAAATAAAACCACTATTTGATTGTCGCACACATCTACCCAATAATCTCTTAATTAAATATATCTAGAATATATATTTTGTTGGTTTTGTTTTGCTTTATTTCTATAGAAAGGAAAGATACATATTGTTAGCTGAAGTACATCGTAAAATGTACGAAAAAAAAAATAGAGAAAAAAATAAAAACAAATTAAAACATGCGGTTGCTATATACCTCTATATGATGATAATGATGGCATGAAAGTTTATGCGCGCTTGATCAAATCGCATCAAAATGGAATGAACATCAGAGGCTATAAACCGAACAAAATCTTTTTTAATAGCCAAACAAGCAGCCAGTTATAAAACTATATCCATTTAATGATATAAAGCAGATATTATTATTATTATTATTATTATTTTCTGTTCTTTTTTTCTTTTTTTTTTTTTTGTTCTGCATAGATTTCCTAATAGAATAAGTTAATAGGAAAATAATAATAAAATTAAATGAAATGGAATACTATATGAGGAAATATGTTTATATATATACCACACACACACATCATATATACCTTCAGCTTCACCTAAATATACTAGAGTTACAAGCCCTACATATATACCCATCAAGAGGGCAAACTTAACATTATTATTTCGAAAATTTTGTTGTTTTATGCTATTGTGTAAGTAAATATGGCTTGTGGGATTTCATGTTTAAAATATAGTTTTTTGGTTTTCTTGTTGCGATATATTTTAATACTCGCTTTATATTGTTCGTGTTTATGTTAGTTGTTTTTAATATGAATTAAGTAGAAACCTGAGATTGGTGTTTGCTTTTATTTATTGGATACAGATTAAAATTCTCATAATATTCTGTATCATATTAAGTCCAGCATCAAATTTATCTTAATTGCTATTTATTTTAAAGTAAATTGTTAGTCAATAAGTAGAATTCGATAAAATTAAAAAAAAATCAATTTAGATTTAATTGAAGTTTTTTGGTTGATCGTTTATTTATTGCCTGGCATTGTTGGCTCTATGTTGTAAGAGCAATATTTTGTACTTAATTCTATTTTTGGTGAAGCATTTTTTTTTTGAAGTATATAGTTTTTAAAATAAGTGTTATTTTGCTTAAAATATGTTCAGTTTTTTTTTTTTTTATTTACTGTATCATAACATAAGAGAATACGACCGATTTTATTGTTGTGTGCTTACTTACGATGATGATTAAGAGATGAAATAATTATTATCATATTTTTACGGTTCGCGGTTCAAATTATCTGAGATTTTCAACCAATGCTTAACAATGCAGATATTTTCAAAATATATAGTAAATTATGTAGTAGATAATGCAAAATTCTTTAAACTTTTAAACCAATCACAAAGTTTTAAACGCATGAAATTAAAATGTATAATTTGTCGATTGAATACGTTCTAAATCTAATACAAATACAGGAAAGTGAACAATCTCAATTTTCCATAAGTAATTCTTATATTCATGCCACTGATTTTGAAATCAATGTGTTTAAATATCACTTATAAATTATTTATTTCAAGCGCAAATATTCCATTCATAAAAAATAATTATTTTTTGATCATTTAATACATCAAACCATTTATCATGGACAACGAATTTGAAGCTAACGTGTGCGTGTGTGTGTTTGTTTTTTTTTAGTTGTTATGTGATACACATATTGAAACACTTGTAGGCGCCACGCCACCGCAACCATTCATTAACAATATTATGTTTATATGGAATTCCGCATTTTATATAAACATTTTTTTTTGCTCTTATGTGTTTTTTTTTTGTTTGTTTTTGTTTTTTTATTTTTTTGCATCACATTTAACAAGATCATTGAAAGATAATTTAGCGGGCACATTCCACAGCACACCGACACCGCAATTAAATTAGATGTTATGATAGAATAGATGACTGTAATTCAAAATGTGTGAATTAATATTTTTTTGTTTTGTTTTTTTTTTTTTGGTTTTGTTTTTAGTTCGAACAGACCATATTCATTCATTTCCAATTGTCTATGCATGCTTTGATGTTGTTTATTATGGTCGATATATGAGTTAATAAAAAGTATAAATATTAAACATATAAAGAATTATTTATTTTTCTAATTTCTTTTTTCATTAAATATGGTTTATTTATGGTAACAGACCTACACCTATAGTTATAAATATTATAGGTGTTGTAAGTTAGACCGTTCCCTTTGTAATGCAATATGCATGAAAAATAATTTATTTTGGTATTTTTTTCATAAAACAACTTAAACGATTGATTGATTCGCTTTTTTCTCCTTTAATATTAAATTTTCAAATTTTTTATTTAATGATTTTGTAAAAGAATATCAAATAAATAACAATTTAAGCCGATCACAACGTGTTGGCTGGACACCATATGCAGTCTGTGTTTATTTAAATAAATTTTAATGAATGTTCGTTGGTGTATTTAGTATATATTTTAATCGGCAATCATTTTATCATGTAGTTAATATGCAAATCAAAATATTCTAATTTTTAATAGAAAAAAAAAACGAAAATAAATAAATCGATAAATAAATAAAAGTGTTAAGCAACAAATGCATGTCCATAATTTCATTTTTGTTTTCCTTGAAAGTTTTAATTTATTAGGTTTTCTTGCTTTCTAATAATAATAAAAAAAGAGGTGAGTATCTAATAGGTGCTGTAATTCATCTGTTAATTAATTACCTTATACAAATTCTATTTTATTTTCATAAATTTAGATATTCAAAATAAATGAACATAATGTCTTGACGTTTTTTTAAACAAACTAAATACGCTTCAACTCAATTCTTTGAATAGTTTTTTTTTTAATGATTTCTTAGTGATTTTCTTTTTCCATTCATTTTCCCTGGGTAATCTTTTATTTTCATAAAAATCGGAATGCAAAAAGAAAATGCTACATTAAAATTTATATTTAAAACATTTTCCTTTCTGCATTTCATATTTTATACAAGCAACCAAAACGTTAACCACAAAACTATAGCATATCGCCATACGCATACCTATAATAAATAAGTTTTCTTTTAGTTTTCTTTTCACTATTTTTTCATAGATTCTCGCAATGCATTTTAGTTTCAACATTCAAAATGAATAGAAAAATATTTAGATATCATTTATATTAATTTATGAAAGATAAAATATTTTATCACAACCTTTATTATAGAAATATTTTTTAATGCGCATACAAATGCTATTTAAATCGAGCCATTCGCGTGAGCTATTCATTACAATTTAATTTTATCATATAAGTATGTTTTATACCAATCCTATTCTCAAATATTTATACTCATTATGCATGTTAATGTGCTTAAAATATAAGTTTGTTGCGCGTATAAAAACGAAAATATATATAAATTATTAAAAAAAAAAAAAAAATTACAAAAACAAAACGAATAGAAAAAAAATAAATAAATTTTTTGGATATTAATTTGCATATAAATATGTTAAAACAACTAATTACATTTTGATGATTTCGTATAAATGTTACTAACAAACCATTACATATATTATTTATTTTTATTGATTTGATGTGTGTAGGCATTTTTCATGCTTATTAGCTGTGAGCCGAACGGTTAATATTGAAATTAAAAATTAAATCGTTTATTATGTTAATGGTTATTACTTTATGATTCTCATATCTTTATAAATATGGATAGCCTTTAATAAAATTGAATCAAAAAAAAAAAATGGGAAATATTTTTTTTAAAAATTATTTTTGACGCAAAATAAAAAAAAAATAAAAAATATTTTGTCATTTTTATAGCATGCAGCTCATAAAAACTTCTTTCAATATAACTTTTTCGACTCCATATCTTTATCTATGGTAATAAAAATGATGTAAAATTAAATTATACTTACAATATTCGAAGTTTAGAAAGATGCTGAAAGTCAGATTCGAATATAACTGTGATGTTGTTTCCTTGCAAATCTCTGAAAATGAAATAAAATGAAATTGTTAAGATAAACTTTTAAATCGATTTTCATAATAATTTAAATATTTATTTTTATTGTTGAACATCTAGTAACATAAAAAAAATGGAAATGTCATACTACAGAAAAAAAGGATATACATATATATATATATTATATATATATATATCTAATCATCATAAAAACGTTTTTTTTTCTCGTGTTGGTTTCAGTGTAATCATTTTCGAGAAACTATTTACCATTTAACCACCATCAAAATGACGCCATATCATACAAACATCAAAAACTAGGTGGCAAGATCAACCGCATAATATTATTATTCTAGATATAATGCTGACTGACTGAATGCCTTGACTATATGCTAGTGCATTGTGTATATATATAATAAAATCTTAAATAGTAAAATTGGATAATAAATTTACGCCAAGAATCAAGAATATTTTATCTATTCGCACAATCGGATCCAACATGTATGTACACACCAAACATATCGCATCATTGCCGGCACCATTATATCGACCACCGCTTTACTAACATTGCCACCATCACTATCACCCTTACTTATTGCAATATATGAAGTTACTTTCCTTTCTTTATATGTTTTTTCTTATATTTTGTAGACATTATGTTAGAGACATAGATTTGTATGGCGACAAAGGCGATATGGATGAAAAGGACGAAGTAGGGATAAGAGTATAATTTGCGGTTCCATAGACGACACTATATTTTGTCCACACAATTCCATAATATAATGTACATTTTAGTATATAAAGTCTAATCTTATGGTACAATCTCTGTGGTTAAGTGCCTTGGACGGACATTGAGTGCTTAAAACAATAAATTTTGTTCAAAATTGATATTGCAGCATTTGGTGTACAGTAGGTAGGTAGTAGAATATTCAGCTAAAGTTGTAAAGGTATTATAAAGAAAATGAATAAAATTGCATCACATTTATATATAATACATGGGTTTGCTATAACATAACGACATTATGTATTATATTCTGTGGGACAGGTATTTTTCTTTAAAAGGGATAAGAAGGTATATCTTTTTGAATTTAGGAGTATGGACATTAATTCTAAGATATTTTGTAAAACAAGTTAATATAATGCTTTTGGCTAAACCAGATAGACAAACTTACTTTATTTATATATATTTCTTTAGAAATGCACTTTCACATGTGTCTCAATCATTAAAAAAGATTATATAAGAGCTTTGTTGATTTAAAAGGAATCAGAACAGATAATTGAAAATGAAAAGAAGCATCAGCTTATCATTCTAAAGAAAATGGATTAGAGAAATTACGTTGGTGCCACAAATTATATGATTTAAATTGTTTATATGTATTTGATTGATGACATATGAGTGCTTATTCATCACCAAGTTTACCAATTTTTTCTATTTACATTTAATTACATAAAATTTAATTGTAATTAAAACATTAGCAACTGTCAAATTTTCTTCATAAAAACTGTCTTTTCTATCCTTGCTCCTTCAGCAGCACTATATTATTAACGCTTCATAGCGCATACAACAACTGGTGGTATGTATATTGTATATGCAATCAGAAAAAAAAAATATTCCGATAAAACATAGCATTACAGCAAAACAACGAATAAAATAACTTTGAAAAACCAATGTTCAAGTTAATACATTATTTATTGAATGTCTATCTGAATTTTATAGATTCATGTACTATAATCGCCATATAAAACATTCAGAAAAGGCATATAACATAAGTGCATAATATGTATAATATGTATATAATATTAAATCGCTACATTTTTTAAAATTCATTCATTCAATTCAAAGTCAGACAGTCAGACAGTCAGAATGCTATTAGAGATACGATGTAGTTTAGGTAGTTCTATATTGTAATAGATCGTATGAATTGCAATTTCCTTTTTCTTCTCAATACGCGAGTCAAGTACATATAATGTTTAATGTTTAAACATAAACAACTTTTTCTATTAAAAGGCAAAAAAAGTAATACAAAATTGCCATATTAAATATCACATTGAACACAAGAATATCTAAAGAATTGAATACAGCGAATATTACAACGACACAAACAAGAACACTTTATGTCAAACAATAATGCAATGATTTGTTTGTGTCACTTTCATATTATCCTCTACGTCACGGGGGAAACAAAACAAATAGATGATAATAATTAATCCACATACTTTTTTTTCCTATCTTTTCTTCCTAGTCTTTTTTTTTTTGTCATATAAAATACTTATGCTATAGACCAATATCCAACAGAGCATTTCTGTTGGATACGAAATGGTACCTAACCGAAATCTGTACGCAGAGCAAATAGGTAAGGATATTGATGTCGCAATTCGCTAGACTAGATATAAGTGTATCGTCGTTCATTGTATATTATAGACACAGAGCTTAATGGGATTTTCATTTTGTTGTTATACATTGCCTAACTTTTTGCTAGATATTTGATACGCGTATATCGACCTACCTAGACCCTGCTAATGTATATAAATATGTTAGGTAGGTTGAATATATTAATACTGTAGAGGGTGAAAAAAAGTTTTTTTTTTGCCCCATTTTGTGAATATATTAATGGAAAATAGATGTAAATGTAACAAACATTTTCAATTTGTTCAAAGCAGAACAGAACAAAAACCACATATAATTTTAAAACATTTATTATTCTATTTGAAAGTTTAAAATATATAGCGCGCACTCTGCCTGCATGCAAGTAAAGCAGAGCTATATAATATGTGATTTGTTTGTACCTATAACTCGTACATAATTTTTTTTCTTCTTTTTTTTTTTGAGTTCCGTGATTTGGCAAGAACAATTTTTTTTTTGTATTGACATTTATTTGAATCAAGTAAGTGTAAAGTTAAGCCTCTGTGTTTTTGTATAAGTTTTAATTATGAAGCACTAATTCTGACTTCTTATTTGAATTTTATCTGTAAGACTGACCATATATTAACCTTAAATCTTTATTAATATCCACTTTGCATCGGTTTTCGTAAAGAATAGTAAATATTTCAAAATCATTTTGATATTAACCAGATTTAGAGAAAAAAAAATAATATGTTCTATACAAATTGACTTGCATCGGTACAAATTTCATAAAAAGAAAAGAAAAACAGATTATTCAATTAAACTAAATATAATTCTCGTACATATTTCATCATCATCATAAAATAAAATAAAAGATAAACAAATAGTTAGAATTTCTATGGTCTCAGAGATGTTTGTAATATTTAAAATGTATAATTTACAATAATGTTGAAAGTATGAAATGTAGACTGTTTGGATGTAGGTAGGGATTAAGTACAAATAATGCAAACGAAAATTTATATTATTACAGAAAATATTCGTAAAAACATCTCATAATTCTAAACTCTCTAAAGCATTATATCGTTTTTGACTATCTAGAGAATTTTAGTTTGAAGCACTTTGCACCACATCATATTAGAAAGTCAAACATAAAATATATATATGTATTTATATATTTTAACACTAACTTCATCTATTCTATTCTATTCTATTCTATAGCCGATGCACGATAATAAATTTATTACAGATTTTCTGTTTCACACAGCACCATAATAACATTAACATTTTAAATTTTAAAATGAATGCGCTAACTTGGAAATGTAATGAATAAAAATGATAATGTTTTATTATATTATAGTGAAAATATTCATCTCCAACAAGTTCTATCCACAGAGTTCAAAGCATCCATCGGCAGACAGGAAAATTACAAAACTTGTATTTGTGCAATTGTAAAATATAAGTAAAGAGAATGTTAACTTTAAATTCTAGATTTGTGTATATGTCTGTGAATGAGAACTACCATAAAATCTAGTTTTTTAAAAAAAACTTTTTTAAGAAAAATTCTTTTTTATCGTTTGTTTGTGGGTTCATTTCTATATATTTTCAACACATTTCATTTATAATAATTTAATGTAACATTCCCCAACGATGCAAATGCTTAGGTTAGTGTTTATGAAACCATCATACGCTCAGCAGGTACACATTTATCAAAAGGTTAAAATTACAAAATTTGTACTCGTTTTTTTCTTTTTTATTGTTACCTATTTCTCGTTAAAGTTGAGTTTACACCACTTGTCTATAAATATCCAGAGTAGACTTTAATTTTGTTAAATAGAATTATAAATGATAAATGAATGACATGGCAAGCAGGAGGTATGAGGTAAGAGGTAAGATAGAATTGAATACATATATGATGGATAACCTTATTTGACTGAGAATATCAGAAATGGAGAAAAAATAGAAAAGATTTCTTTTTTATGATATCAATTTATCCATCACCTTACGCTACTTATCTAATTGTAGGTTTAAATGTACATTTCAATAGAAAGAATAATAAATTATTATAGGTATCTACTCAATAGATGAATTTTCAATTAGGGCAAACGTACATATCAATATTATTCCAATATTAATAATAATATTTTAGTGAATTTTATCCTCCGTATTATTAAATTATTTTGTGGTATTTTTTCGGTGCTGCGGAGTTTATTTAGTTTTTTTTTTAAAAAAAGAAGCAATTTGTTTCTTCAATTGGTATATTTATTCATTTATTATCTAATCATACGATGCATTTCGGGTTTATCGCCTTATCAGGTATATGTTCTAGAAATAACATAATATCACACATTAGGGACCGTCCAGGATTTTTAGTCATTTTTTAAACCCCCTACCCCTTCTCCGATTTTACAGACTCCCCTCCTCCGTTGTGTCCAAAATGTTAATCTTTTTTTTTGTAAATTTATGGATTTTTTTATTTAAAAAAAGAAAATTCATGGACGTCCATAATATATGTATACCTTCCCAGCTGTTGTCCGTTTCGCGATTAGTCCCCCCCTCCCCATTAACGTGGACGTCATTTATGGACGGTCCCTAACAACATGATCGAAACAAAATTAAAAATCCTTTTATAAACATGAAAAACACAAAGAAACTTTAACAACTCTTTTAAATTTAAAAACAATAAATAATCAAAGTTACTTAAGATAATAATTTCTTAAATTATATGATATCAATAATATAAAACAAAAGATTGTTCAAAATTATTGAACATATTCCAAAAATGTTATAATGTATTATATTATGTTATTTCTAGAACATACATAATAAATTTACCTATTTACCAATTGAAGAAACAAATAAGTGATTGTTTCTTTAAAAAAAAAAAAAAACTTCGCAGTACCGTAAATATGCCACAAAATAATATTAATAATGTTTTTATGAGGGTTCGGTTCTTTGAGTTCTTAAAATCCAATTCAATTCATTTATTCATTTAAGTATTTTGTTTAACATAATACATTTTGTGAGATACAATTATAAAAAATTTTTCAGCAACTGACATTATTATTAGAAACATATTTAAAT
>JAABKK020000323.1:8585-31017 GCA_011634745.2 Catotricha subobsoleta
ATATACAAAAATATAAAAATAGAAATAAAATAAGTTAAATTGTAATGTTTTGATTATAAGGTCTTAATGTTTAATTGAACATTGAGATTTGATCACTCTTCTAGTTTGCTTTTACAATTCCAAGCTCAGATGAATAGAAGAAACTAATGCTTAGCAGTAAGCTGGAACAAGCATTTAAATCGAAGTAAAGAGACGAAAAAAAAACTCTACGTTCGTTTTATTTTCTAGTTCACAAAAAATTAATATGTTTTGTTTACTACCTCGACTTTAACTCATTTGTTTCTATTTAAAAAAAAGTTATAAAAAATTTGATCGTAAAAAAAACAGAAGTTTAAAAAAAAATTGTGATAAAAAATTGTTTTCTATGCGCCAATCTTCAGTGCGATGCAAAAAAAACTTTAGCATGCGATATACAGACGTCGTCCTTGACATTGAGAATAACGTATTGAACGCTTTTGATCACAATATCAATTTTTTCTATAATTGCAATAAAGATGTTAATCTTTATAACTTTTTAATATATTTAAGCAATAATAATAATCTCGTAAATTAAAAATAAGAAAAATGTGTCTCATAAATGGCAAGATGTACGAGTACGTGCATAAAAATTAATTTCAACTGAATGGTTTTTTAATGTTTTGATGTTTTCAAATTTCATTTTCGGTGTCGTTCATATTGCGCTTTTATGGCATATCTAATTGAGTGTGGTATAAAAATACGTGATGATCGTCACCGTGTGAATCATATTTGCCCTATGCTCTGACAATATTTGCACATTTCAGGTTTAAATTTTAAATAAACTATAGAATTATTATCTGCCATTTCAAAATAGTTCAACAGTGTAGAATCAACACTTTATTATTATGTTTATATACAGCTGTACCGAATTTTGATGATGTGCATGAAATGAACTACGGAAATCATTTATTACTTTATTTATCTTTATTTATTTTTCTTGTCATTGGTATGGAGCTATATTAAAATTTTGATTTGTATAATGTTTTATTTAGAAAGTAAAGGATATTCCAAGTTATTCATGCTATTCAGAATAAACTCATTGACTTCATAGAACTACTGTGCATTCCATTAAAAAAAAATCATTGAACTCTTTGGTCTGCGACATAATTAAGACTAAAGTCATGTACTTTTATGCGTACAGAATAGATTGTACATTCAGTTTATTTATTTGTAAACAACAATACATAAAAAAAGAGATAATAATAAAAACATTGAATGTTTCCAGTGCCAGACATTTTAAAAACACTACAAGAATAATAATTCAATAAGTTGAAAATAAAAACAACTTCATTTTACTATTGATTTTTATAGGCATTCACATTTAATGCCGCAATTATTCTTTTGTGTCTCATACATCGATCGGCACTTTTTGTTTTGTTAATATTCTACTAATTAATGCGTAGAATTATAAAATAAAGTATTACCATTATTTTATAGTTTTAAGTTGGACATATTCATTAAAATGCAGTAAATTCAACAAATTACAACGTTTAACTCAGGTTTAAACAAATCACAAAAAGAAAAGAAAACATGTGCGTTTATAGTAATTAACGTTAAATTCGTAAAACACAGCTATGATTATTTATTATAAAATTTTCTTTATTTGTATAAGATGGATACTTAAAACTGAAACACCTTTAGGCGTCACTTCAGTTATAATAAATGAAATGATAGAAAACTAAGAAGAACGGCAGCTGTACAATTTTTATTGAAACATAAGTTCAACAGAAACATTTATCTTTAGAGATTTCCGATCACGAATATATTCTTCACTTTAGATCATTTATGTTTACTCGTTTATAAACTTAAGTATATACAATATACATATATTGTATATCACTTTCATCGCGTCTTAGTCTTAGAAAGATTTATATGTATCTCAATAACTAAAAATGAATCTTATAAAAAAAAATCACATCTTAAGTTCCGTCCAATGATAAAGTTATTTCATATATTTCATATATGAGTACCTTCAAAAAAAGTAAAGTTTTACTTATATATTTTTATATTTAAATATAAATTCATAAAATTCATGCTATTAATTATATTCGACTTTCTCAGATTTTCTAAAATCGAATGAAAAGTGCATCAAATCAATTAGCCAATTAGATTTTAAAATTCAAAAAATTTAAAAAGAATATAAAAACAAGCTGCCAATTAATTGGTACACTACTTTATTTTTGCTATATTAAACCCGCTTTGTGTTTATTTCTCAAGACTGAGCAGACAAATATTGATCATCGACCACTCGACACAGAATCTGTGCGTCGTCAAAAGATATAGGTTCGATCTGATTGCTAAATTTAGAGAAAATTGGATAGTTAGTATTTTTTGGGAAGGTTGAACCACATTTTTGGATCGCACGAAACAAAAAACACCACAGATCGACTCCAAAACCTATAGTTTTTCAAGAGACAATTATTCCTGGCCGAACGGTGAGTCATTCACCCATATCCTATTACTAAATTCTGAGAAAAGTTATGTATTTTTTTTAAAATAAGGAATTCAATGCTTGATTTTTTTCAAAAAAAATAAATTAATAAATAAACTGAAATGAAGAGAATAAACATGTGCGCAGCGACACTTATAAATGGACAATAATTTAAATATATAAATATTTGACTATATAATCATATATGACTTTATGAACTAAATATTATTCTTACGCGTTAATAAATGTTAATTCATAATGGAATGAGACGGATGTTACTCAAACTTCGTGCTCTTTAATCTCTTACTTTTCCCTCTTTTTTTAAATTGGTTTTAATTTTTGTTTTTTAGTAATTTAGGTACAATCAGATAATAAAATCAGCACAAAATATACATAATTTAAAAGAAATCATCAAAAAGTAATTTGTATTCAGTGGGAAATTGGCAAATATATATAAATATTCATTCACCTTTATGCTAATTGTTAACTATAAGTCAAAGGTATACTTAATTCTTTCGGCTTACTTATTTGTATTCGATTGATATGATTTGATCTGATTGGTTATAAGACATTAAAATAAATAAATAAATATTTACGAATGTGTCGTGAACTTAGTTCGATATCCGAACATTAACTAAATAATATGTATTAATAAAAAAAAAAAATGCCAAACCTTCGGATAGTAACAGTCAGTATATAAGGTATCTACTTAAATTTTAATTTGAACCTTTCGTGTTTCGTGAAAAAGTCATAGAAACAAATCATTGACCTCAACCTAAAATTTTTTTTCAATTTTTTTTTTTTTATTTATTTATTTATACATTTTATACTCTATATACGTCAAAAACGGCACATAGTCAATATTATAAAGTTGTATAATTTTATAAACGAACTCGAAGCTATGTCTTCTACTTTGATTCTTTGTTTTTGTCTTGAGTCTTTTCTTAAGTTGTTTAGTATAAATAAATAATTTTCGAATAATATATAAGTAGGAATGTAGGTAGTTCGGTTGTATACGGAATGAAGAGAGAAGGAAAAAAAAATTGATGAAACATTTTATATGTTTGTCGTATTCGAATGTACAAAAACAAAAATGCGCTGTTATTTTTCTCGACATTATATTATGGATTGAAAATTGGAATGATACTTGAACTGTGTGTGCTTGTGTATGTTGAATAAATATATAGAGCACTACCAAACCTAACAACATCATCATAATATAAAGTAAATAAATAATACTCGATTAATATGATTTCACATTCCTTAAATGATTATATTGCCGATCTATATGTGAACGTGAGCAAAAACATTAAATAAATAATAGCTGAAGAATAGAATGTAACCTGTGCCACTCTATAAAGCGCACAAAGCAAAACAAGAGGTTTTTTTCTTTTACTAAGATTCAACAAAAATGATCAGCATAATTTTTATAATTTATAATATTATTACGTTGACATGAAAAATTATAACGCTGTGCGAAACAAAAACATCAAATATTTAATAAAACGATATTAAAAATGTATAGAAAATGATTAATAATAGTTATTAATAATGGTACAAAATTTATTATAAAAAAAAAATATATATATATTTATATATTATTTATTATATATATGGAATAAAAAACTGGTTGACATCTTTTTGGTTAAGTTAAAATAGAAGCAACTTTTTATTTGCTTCCGAAACGTGTTATGGTTTTTTTTTTTTTGTAATATGACTTACATACAAATATAAAGGAAGATTTTAAATAACTAAATTAGTTTCTAATAATTTTAAAAGAATTTGTTCTAACATATTTTCTTTATTTTCATATACTATTTCTAAGTGAACGATTTTAACTGGAATATAAATTACAGTGAGACTTTTGTTCGCTTAAAACGTAAAGGTATAACACCCTTTTAAACGAATTAGTTGGGTTCATCGGAAACGAATGGAATCGGATTAAAGAAGTTTCACTGTCATTGTCTTATAATGACGTAAGTATCTTAAATACAATATCGATGTACTTAGGCAAGGATGTCTCTAGAAGTGTCCAGTTAAAAACATTTTTCTTCTTATAACTGGTTCATGTTCTGTTAATCTTAAAACAAAAACAACACAACCGGAAATATGAAATCACTTTTAATAATGAACCCATTTAACTTTTTAAAGAAATAACCACTTCAAAATTTTGTTCTATATGTAGTGCTTCAAACATGGCTATAGATTCTATAGAATAATAGAGTATAAGTAGTTGATAAAAATATTTTAAATTTTTGTTTAAATTTTTTTTTATTTGTGAGGAAGCCTATTGATTGTCACACTAGTTTTCTTTTTTTTGTCTACATTCAAGAAGTCACAACAAGATCCAATTTAATTGTTATTATTATAATGGGAAGAAAAAAATCTCACGTAGCGTAGTGATTATATAAATACACATAAATGTGGTAGCTTGACCTTTGCTATATAATATAATATAAACTAAACTGCGAGAGAAAAAAAAACTTGATTGTCGATGAAAACATTTTTTTTATTCTTGATTTTTTTTTTTCAGTAGACGTATATTTAATAAGCATATAGCTATATAGCCTATAGGTAGGTAGATTCGTAATATAATAATAATATTAAATTTATGCGACAGAATTTATTTATTATTAAAGTTGTATTTGCTCAAGAATTGCCATACGAGATTTGTTTGTGTTGTTGTTTTTTTATTTATTTATTTTTTTGTGGCAAGAAAATATAAATTTTTCCCACGCACTATTCTCTATCATAATATGAATGAAACTTTAAAGACAAGAAGAGTGGTTATGGTTAATTTTTTCTCTTCTTTTTTTTCACCTTTTGAGTTGTTTGCCAAGATGCGGTTTTCGCACATTATTTATAATTTTTTGTGAAGTAAAATTTTATGAACTGATCGAAACCTTTCGATTAAATAGACAATATGCAAATTTAAAATATTTATTCAAAACTATTTGGATTTTTATTAAAATAGTTTATTTTATTAATGTTACAGGTGAGGTACCTTCAACAACTGACGATCCAACAAATGTTAATAATTCATCATTTCATCAAAGCAGCACAACAGCAACATTAATACCATCATCATCACTATCAACATCATCGTTATCTATTTCATTGGCTGCATCAAATATTAATAAAAATAAGGGTAAACGAAAATCAACGTTAATAAATAATCATATTGATAAAATGTTAAGTGATCGTATGAGTTTAACTGATAGTAAAAAATTTTGTGATAATTCATCTGCTACAAATAATAGCAGTGCGGCTAGTTTATTTTATGATAAGATCAAAAGTGGTGAAACGACAATGGATTTTTTAAAAAATAGTAATGGTGATGTTATGAATGCTGTCAATAATAACAATAATATTAGTAATAATAATAGTATAAAAAGTGAACGATTAAGTCCACCACAACATCACCATCATAATGGTGGTAACGGTGATGCACAATCATCGAATTCAAGGTAATTTTTAAAGAAGTTTTAATATATTTTTTATGGATTTATATTGATTTTGAAAATACCTCATTTTGGAATTTTGTTTCTTCAGTTTAGAATCTAAACAATCGAGTTATTGGTTTTTGGTAATGGCAACAACTTCATTTAAAACTTATTATATTCGTGAAATTTCTTATTAATTCTTGAAATAAAAAAAACAAAAAAAAAATCGAAATGTATCTCCTAATTACTTCTTTTTTAAATAAATAATTTTTTTTCGATTAAATTGATTTGAAAAATAGATGTAGCAAAATTATTTGCGGTGGTTTGATTATTACTAATCAACAATTACCACAAATATTTCTGAGTAAAAACTAAAAAATTCATTCATACTTGTAGTTGGTTGAAAATTTCCTTGATTTATGTGCATTTCATTCATAAAACATATGGACGATAAACATTATACATTTTTTATTTCTGTCAGTTCATTATTTATTCATGAAAATTATTCAAAAACCGGAATTGCATTTTTATACATTGTCTTAATGATATTAGTAACAATAACAACAAAAAGTGAGGAAAAAAACGAAAAAAAATAAAATAAAAGAATCTAGCCAATGGAAAAGACGTCATAATCTTAATAACAAAAATACAACAAAAAAAACTTGATATAAATAAACTTAAAGTACTTTATTTAGGTAGAGAATTTTTAAATCTATTTTGTTCTTTTTTTTCGTTGTATCTGTATTAAGTTTATGAAATAAGCAGCAGCAGCAGCAGTAACATCAAAATAACAACAACAACACCAATAACGACTTAGAATATGTATTTATATATATTTAAGCACAAAAATAACTTGCGGTGTAATCTACATTCATGGAGGTAAAAAGTCATTAAAATAATTGCCCTCCAACCGTAAATATAGTTTGAAATGCATGAATGGATTTTACCTTGTAAACATTTTATGATTTGTTGTTGATATGAGTTTGTATTTTATATAAAATATTTATATATATATACAAATACATAAGTTATTGGTTGCTGCTGTTGCTTCTGCATTATATCCATTTTATTGTAAACAACATAAAAACAATATTGTAATAATTATTGTTCCATTCATAAATATAATGCAGTTCAATTTTATTACATTCAAATTAAAAAAAATCTTCTTTCATGTTAAATCAAAAAGGTCACGAAGTGCAACCCCATCATCATATCCTGGTACACCACCACAACAATTACAGCATCAAAACGATACAATTAATCAACATTTTCAAACAAATACTGGCAGCGGTATTGGTGGACTACATCAGCATGGACAAATTAAACCGTCCGATTTTCAACCAAGAAATTATTCAGATTTTATAAGAAGTTTAGCAGCCAAATATAACAATAGCAATCCAAATGAGTATGAGAACTTTTTATGCTATTTTTTATCTTTCTTTTTTTTTTTGATTTTTTGATTTTCATGCTTGTTCTTTTTTTTTTGCTTCGTCTTCTTTTGATGAACAGAACAATTCACATTAAGTCTTGGTTGTGTATTATTTTAGCAGAAATCTATTAATATAAATTTAAATTAAAATATTTCTTTTTTCTTTTTTAATTTCCGCTTAAAGGTCAAACAACTCAAGAAATTTATTTTTTGAACCAAGATTTAATATCAGTCCAATCAAACCATCCACAACCAAAGATTCACCATCACCACCGGAAAATATAAAGAGACAACCACCAATACCATCATCTGTTCAACCACAAGTATGATTTTAATTTTATTCGTAAAATATTTGTTGTACTAATAAATTTGATTTTAATAATTTGTTCAAAGGTGCCCAATGCAAGTAATTTGATTTCAACAATATTTCCTGGCATTTCATTTCCATCAACAGTATTTCCACCTTTAATAGATATGAGCAGTACACAGGCTCTTGTTACATTGGTATGCTTTTAATATTATTTAATTAACTATTTATTAATATTAAGTTACTTCTTCTACATACTTATTGCGAATTTGTTAGAAAAATTTAATATTTATAAAAAATCTATTAGGCACGCGCTGCCAAAGAAGCTGAATTTCAACAAATCCTAAAAGGACCACCGAAACGACTGAATACAAACAGTAATCAACAAACAACGCCTCCAAATAGTCAAAATCACCATTTGAATCAACAATCACCAAATCACAGTACATCAAGTTTAACAACATCCCCTCAAAATCGTCTTTCTATTCCAAATGTTCCAGGATTGCAATACATGTCAATGCAACAGAAAGCAACACTGTTAAGTCCATTATCAAGTATTTCATCAAGCGATCCCCCTCCAAATAATCACAATAATCAACATCGAATAAGGACTGCTTCTCCATTAGATTTAAGTTCATCAACGCCGATTAGTAAAAGAACGAAATTGGAATCACCAAGTCCTAATCGAAGTATTGGTTCACCAACAATGAATAATAATCAATCATCACAACAGCAACAACAACCACAACGTAGTCAAAGTAATGCCTCATCATCATCTGGTCCGGCGTCAGCAACATCAGTAACCACATCGAGTCAGCGACGATGTCATGCACAAAGTGATGAAATCAATACTTGGTCGGTTAATCAAGTCTGTGAATTTGTTGACAGCATTGATATTTGTGCTGAATATGTTGAGGTAAGTTTTATCAATCATGTATTGTGATATAGTGGTCCAAAATTAATAACAAACTTTTGAAATATATTTTTCGCATTATATTGTGATAATTTTTTATTGAGGTTTATAGAAACCACTCATGATTTTAGTTTCCGCACTTGCCTTTTTTTTATTATTTTCTATAAAACTACTTCTTGTAAAATTTATCCAATTTTTATTTCGTTTGACATTTACAGCAATAATTTACTACCAAAAAATAAAATAAACAAAACAAAACAAAAAATCAAAAAATAGATAATAAGCCAAAGAATAATAATAATAATAATAATCAAGCCGTGTCACATTAATACCTATTTCTATGCTTTTAATTCATGTTTCAAGAAATCCATTGGTTTGATAATAGGTGAATACCGTTTTAAATACATTTTCGAATATATTTATTTATTTTAAAGCTCTATAAAATATTCAGTGTAATTGAGATCTCAATTTTATAGCTCTGTTGTTATCGTTATTATTTTATTTATTCTATTATATCAAAGGCTAGGCATAATGCGCTGAATGTGGGTAACGCTCTTTCAAGTAAATAATAAATTGTTTACTTTATTTGTCGATAAAATTTTTTGATTGTTCACTAGGTATTATGATGTGATTTAGGCGACAATAACAATATTATAGACGTAGTAAAAATATTATTAATTTCATAAAATTATGTTTTACTCAAATATTACTAAATAGTAAGATATTCAATTTTTCTTTTTTTTTTAAATGGTTTGAGGATTTTATTAAAATATTTTCTACATATAGAAAGGAAAGTTGCAATTGTAATTGAAGATTTTAAAATTGCCTTTCTATTTAGCATATTATATTGTTTTGTAATTCCACCAGCTTTAATAATATAAGCTTTGGGAAAAATTAATATTATTCAGTTCTGCATATGATATATTTTAATTTAAATTATGTTTTATCTAAGGCATTTATATGGAAGCAACCTAAAATATGTTGACTGAAAATATACGTGTTTTCATTTTTTGCAATGGATTACTAACAAATCTAAATGCTCGAAAACTTGTACTTCATCTTCTACCCGGTGTGTTTGAAATAAGACAAAGTTAGCTATATTTTTTTTTTACCGGATTACCTGCTTCAAAGATTTCATTAAATATTCAACCCAACATTCCCCTAATTAACGAACGATAATAAAAACAAATTCAGGATACTGATATTATCATTTTGCTTTTTATATGAAAATGCGTGTAGGTTGCTAGGAAAGCAATGTACGTACATATTATTGGTAACAATGTAATATAGAAACAAAACCAGCAAACATATACAATAAAAAAGTGGAAAAATCGAAAAAAGAATGACAAAAAATAAAAAAAGCCAAATAAAATGTAATAATGATGCATACGTACTTTTTTACCTAACTTACGTTTCGATATTATTTTTTTTATTGTTGCTTGCTTACATTTATTATAAAAATTATTATAAAATGCCAAAAGGATGGTAGAAATGGATAAAAATAATAAAGGAAAAACAAAAAACAACACACACACATACAAGAAACCAAACAACCTCCGATAAAATGCAATGCATCAACTAGCATCTCCATCATCAGAGTGTATGCCGGGGGCAGTCAATATTATTTCTTCTTTTTATAGTTTTAATCTCTGCTTGATTCTTGATTCTCTTTTTTTTATTCATTTATATATTCAGTGTACTTGCGCTTTACACACAAAGGTTAAACAGGTCAAATCGAACAACTAAATTGACCATCTCTCGCGCGCATGTTTAATAAGATGAAGATGATTTTTTTTTGTGGTTCTCAATACCTTCTTATTTTTTGTTTCTATTCTTATTCTTATTTTGTTGGTTGTTATATAGCTAATAATATTAATGCGGTTGTGAGCAAAGAGTATTTCGTTTTTGCTTTATTATGAGTATGTGGCTGTTGTTTGTGTTTATGTAATTAAAATTAATCGGAATTATTAATTTAAATTAATTAGAGTTATGCCAAATACAGAAACAAAGTGAATAAAAAGTGAATGAATGTATTTGTGCCCTTGTGAAACAAATATTTGTCATACCCGAACCCGTGCAAATTATATTTTACTTCGGTAAAAATATTATTTTCACTATGATAATGACTAAAATTAACTATGAATTTTTTTGAATTTACTACCTTACAATTTACACTTACAACTCTCTCAAGTAATAAGGAAACAGTTCCAATGGATGCAAAACAATAGCAACAAAAAAATAAATAAATATAGCTATTACTCTACATTTGGTTCTTATATTTAACATCATAAATAAATAATGGTTTTAATATTATAATAAACATAATATTATTCATAAATCTACCATCCTCTTCAACCGCTTTTATCTTCTTATTAAATTTTCTATGAATTTTACCTAGTCTTATAAAATATATATAAATAAACCAATTTATTAGGCATAAGTATATTTTATGATAAAATATTTATTATAATGATAATAAAAAGTGCACATTTGCATGTTTAGTTAATCTAAATCGTAAATACGTATACACATTTAGATAATATATTTTCTATAATCGGATGGCCGCTTTGTTATTATACTGTCAATTACTAAAGAATTTAGAGCGCGAGTTCATATTATAATCGTACATTTTAATATTAGATTTAGACTAAGTATTTAAAATAAATGCTATTAAAACTTAGTTTTCATGTTGTGTGGTGAAACGAAATTCAAATTTATACGAAGATTTTTGCTTGAAAGGTTTTTACACTATTATTTTATTTTATGAAGATTATTTAAAAAAAAAAAGAGTTTAATAAAGAAAACTTTGATTCTAACTTCTATTTAAAACTACAAGATGATGAATAATAATGATACGACAAATTATCTTGTAGCTTTTGATAATCAACGAATTTTTCTCTCATAAGCAAACGTTTTATTAGATACATATAAACAAATTTGAAGATAAATAAGTATCTAAAAGTTCACTACTGGTGATAATCAAGCCAAAATTTTTACTAAAGACAGATGTCCTTATTAAATACAAATAGGAAGTTAAAATATTTTAAATTGGTGCGGATTTTAAAATTAAAGTGTCAACCTTTTCATAGAACGTATAACTTTAAAAAAACAACAATTTCATGAAAATCGTAATGATTGAGACGAATGCAATTTTTTTTTTCAATTCAGCAATTAACCAACTTAACAACAAACAGCATCACATGCATATTGAACAAAAGACCAAACTAATTTAACTAATTTTACTCTTCAATCCCCTAAGGCCAAAGGTCTGACTATAATAGCCATCTTCAACCATTCAACCAAAAGGTCAAAAAAAGAAAAAACAGCGCAAAAAATTCAAATTCAAGTCAGTCGGGTATGTAGTGTAGGTATTGGTATATGTTTGTATCGCGTATCGACTTTAAAAATATGTAACAAAAAAATGTTTTTGCAAGTAGCCGCGGGGATCAATTATTTTGCTTGCGCTTGAATTTTGTTCAGATCAGAAGACTTCGATCTTTTGTGTACCGTCTTTTTTTCTCTGCTGCCTTAAATGAAGGTATTATTATGTGGCTATGGCTGGTTTTTTAAGTATTTAGTGTAGGTATTTCAAACAAATTTTTTTTTTTTCTTGCCTTATCAATTTTTCTTTTTTTTTGTACCTTTGTCTAAATTGTGGTGTTCACAGAAAGTTCGTTAGAATGTATATGTTCGCGTTCTTGATACGTATTATTATAAATAGACTTAACAATAATGATGGTAAAACAACAAAGGCCAGGCGGTTATCGTGTTGTTGTTGTTTTTTTGCGTACAGATAGATTTTTCTTTTTGTTGCATTTACTGAATTGGTCGTTGATTTTGTATACGCACGCATTGATTCAAATTCGATAGAGGTTAGCTTGGTATGCTTGGTCAAATATATAATTTTTTTATTAACTATTCCTATTATTGATTGGCCAGCAATTTACAATTGTTTAGAACGCGCAAAGTCAAAGAGCTAAAGGCCAATTTTATTTATAATATAAAGAATATAATGTTAACGAAAATAATTATTTTTGTATTAGAATTATTCAGTCAATACTTTTGATTTTTTTTCTTTTCTTTTTAATGATGATTGTTCAAATATTTTTTTTTTTGCGTGAATACCACACATGGACCAAGCTACCTACGATTTGAATGCGTTCGCTTTAAGATATTGTTGTTTGCGCTTCAATGACTCAGTAGCGTAGCAAATTATGTTTTTTATTAATGAATAATAGAGTTTATATTTACCTATGTGTAATTCAATATACATTATTTCTTTTCGTATTATATTCATTCATAAAAATATTTATTTGTTTTTTTTTTCTTCTCTACATATATTTCATAATAATAATAATAATGAATAAATTGAAAAGGTTTGTTAAGTTTTGATAAATTATCCATTCAATTTTAATATTTAACTATATTAAATAAATAATTTGAATAGTTGGACATTTGACTATTTTTTTTTTTCATGATTTAACTGTCACAATGCCAATGTTTAAGTTAAATTTTTTTTTTTTAAACTTTTTATTAACTGAAAAATTTACATTTCTCAATATTCTTAAAGTAAGAAATCATCTTTTGTTAAAAGTTTTAAGTTTTAAGAAGCATTATGTATCTAAAGAAGAAAATAGGATAAAAACCACCATTGCAAGAGAAGTATTATGACCTATGTACATTTATTGTAAATGATTCTTTTCGATTCTAAAGATAAAAAAATAAAAGATCTTAAATAGATAGATGTTGGTCTGCTTAGTTTATTTTTTTTTTTTATTAATATTTCTATTTTATTTGTTACCAGTATTTAATAGAGCTCTCTGCATGGACACAAAAAAAATGTCCATGTTTATGAAAAAAAAAATTGTTCATGCTCATCATTATCATAAAGATATTAGAAAATGCCTAAACTAAGTATTAAAATATTTAAAAATTCCTTCATTTAATAAAAAAAAGCCATTTATAGAGACTCAATCAATCAATTTATATAAAATAACCAAATAAAACATATAAAATAAAATATTCATTATAAATCAATATTATTTTGTTTGTCCATGTCCATGTCCATGCGTCCATATATTCACTTATTTTGTCCGTGTCCACGGAAACCTCTGGTATTTAATATTGTTTTTCTCAAAAATTCATCATGCAATAATTTTAGTCCGCGCTACTGGAGGATAAATTATAATTAATGAAAAAAATAGAAATAAAAACCTAATAAATTATATTCAGATTGTTTCGTTGTACAATTTAATTTATTTATATTTTAGATACTTATTGATTTTATTTTATTCTTTAATTAATAAAAAATATTTGATCATTGCATCGCATCCTTAGAGATTTATTTTAATTATAATTTTCGGTAGAAATTAAATAATTGATAATAAAAAATAAATCCTAACGATAGCGATAGATGGGATCAATTGTTTTTTTTTTTTTTAAATATTAAAAAATAAATAATAATTTTATGATCGAAGAACTCAAGAATCATACCAATCACGAAATTCTATAAAAATTTGTATTCTATATTTGTCTATTGGGAGGTGCAATATAATAATATTTATTAACTTATATAAATAATTGTCTATATTAAAAATTAGATTTTTCCTCATAATTTGTCATTTTGTCATTTCCATCTTCGTCACTATTTAAATCATTATTAATTTCCTACATGTATAATGATGTTTGTGTTTTGTTTATTTTTCTTCTTCAACTTGTAGGTGTGATGAGTGATGATTTATAGTTATTGATGTGATTACTAGCAATCAAATGATGATAAAAAAAAGCTTGTACATATTAATATGAATTACCATAAACTTGTGAATATAATCATTTTAATTAAAACTATATTCTCGTAAACATATCAATATTATCGAACAAGATCATTTATTATTTACCTTATGCTTAGGCCATAATAACATAATATCGAGCGACCAACACAGAAAATAAAAAGAAAAACAGCAAATATGTCCCATAATATTAATATTAATAGATACCACATCCACACCACACAGCTTATCACATTATTTATATTCATTCATTTTCATCCCATACACATAATCCAATTTCAAGTCCAATCAAATAATTTTCTTATTACCAACACTAACTCTTTACATTATTTTATAATGTCTTTGCATATTCAATTCTTTATAACACTTGCATTACGTATAACTGCTCTGTAGTTAAATTAATATTCCCAGATAAAGGTGCAATAGTTAGTTTACTTACGACTTATATCAGGTTCAAGGTACAAAACAGTGCAAACTAAATGTGGATCTATAAATTCTGATGTGGCTGACATGAATTTTTTAATTGAAATAATGAAAAAAGATATTTTATAACATTAAAAAAAAAAAGAAAGAAAATAGAAGAAAAAATAACTGAATATATCGTCAAGTAATTTTGTCCACCTATAGTGTTGATTACATCCCAGCAGTAATTGCAATTGCACACAATGATTAGCATTATTTAAACACAAAATGCAAATTAGGTGACAATCGATGTGCGTTGTATAATGTATACACCATTATATGCCATCCATAAAATCACATTTTACGATTATGTGGTTGAGTCTTTTAATTGGAAATTAATAGAAAATATGTGTTGATTCGTTTAGTCGGAATATATCAAATGTTTTAAGTTTGTCTATTATAATTTCAGTGGAGAGACAGCACAGTATACAATAGATCATTTTTAAGTAAAAATCCATAATGTTTCGGTTTTATTTAATTGATTAATTATATGTATTTTTTTTTATTATTGGCTTCTGTAGAGTTTTACACAAATAGTCCATAATAATAAAAAAAATTGATAGTATAGTACTTTTTTTTTTAATATGATATATATTTCTAGTCCTTCAATGTAATTTAACCAGTTTCGCAATATATTGCACAAAATTCTTTCAATAATTCAACTCTCTCTTAATAAATTTGTAGGTATATTGAAATTTTAAATATACTAATTACGATATTAATAGTTTTCAATATTTTTTTTTTCTGACGCATCTGATCTATTAATATTAATTAAATTCAATTCCATATTCAAAATAACAAGTGGGCAGCTTTTTATAATCAAAAATGTCAGTAAAATATTTATCGAAAGGATTTATCTCGTTTAAATAAACTTGAAAATAAATCAATTATTAATATTCAAGTAAACGGATGTATTTCTTATAAGTTAAGGTTCTCGAAATATAATCATATTGAAGGATAACCGATTAGATTAATTATTATAAATAAAAAAGAAAAAAAAAACGTATTTTTTTCGTTGTGGTTTTAATATTTATAAGTATTCCGATTTATTTTCATTATTGGAGCATTCGCTTTAGCATAAGATTCGAATTCGTTAAATAGAAACATATTTTGCCGTACTGTTTTGAATCATTGCTATGAATGTAAGGTTAACGATCACATAATTAATGGCCTGATCTCTAGTGTTCCATTATACATCTATTTATCTTATTCGAATAAAGCCACAAGTACAATTTGTGAAAACTATTTGTTATTTTTTATTTTTTTTTGGTTTGTTTATATTTTGATTTACATTTTATAATTTAGCACACACCTTCGACAATGTGGTTTTTTTACCAAGTTTTTTTTTTTTTTGACTTAACATTTGTTTTACATTAATTTTATGTCAACCATTTCAATATTACGTTATCGGTTTAATAATAATTAAATTGTCAGTTCACTTAATCTGATTTAGGTTTTAATTTGATCGCTCTTATTCTGATTAATCAAGGCTACAGTTAATTATAAGGAAGTATTAAATTTAAATTAATGCTTGAATTTATGCCTCATTAAATTTAACAGCTCGGAAAATAGTTTTATAATTAATATGAATAAGTCACAAATAGTAGCCTGAATATTCCGATAATAAATCATTACCGATTTAAAAGCTTTTTATCATGATTTCTTGTTATTCTTTTTACAAATAAAAATCTTAAAATGCTTATTTACTGAGATAAAACCAAATAAAACCGCTGGAAGCATATTTCAAGTGCATTAAAAAACATCACAATATATAGTTTTCATTCAAACATAAATGCGCTTAGAAAATCATATATATATTGTTTGTGCTATTTAGCAACATAGATAATTTCCCATATTATTATAATTCTAAAAACAAATGAAAAAAAAAAAATATATCAAACATCTGTTTATTTAAACAGACCAAATACGAAATACCTAGCTTCAATACGAAAAATTCTAATATATTATTATAATGCAATTTTCGCAATGCTAGGCTGTTCTGTCTCTCATTACAGCTACTCAAATAAACATTAAAATAAATTACACATCCCAAGAGATTTGTACAATGGCTTGAAAGCAAAATGAAAGAAATATTACTCCACATCATCATCATCGCCACAATAATATGTTAAACATGAATATGTTGTTTTGTTTGCACATAAATACGAATAATAATAACTTGACATTTTCTTCCATTTGAAAATGATTATAGTGTGGCTAGAGAGTGTAATAATTCGTGTTAAAATCTATAGAAATGCACAGCAGAAGGATGAAATCGTGAAAATTCATCTTTTATGTGTTTTATGCTAACTTAACATAAGTACTTAATAGTTAAGTAGTTATAATGGTGTGTACATTTTTACCATTATATCGTTCTTCGTTTAGCACATCAAATATGATAAAAACATTTTAATTTTTACCTGTTTACAATTCTGCTATCTCTATTTTCCATTCAACAAATATTTATTTATTTCTATTTATTTGAATATGTATTTTAATGGGAAATTAATACAATTGATGGATAAAAGGTAGGTATGCGGTTATGTGGCTTTAGTTTGATTTGAATTTGAGCAACGTGCATATTCTTTCTATTTTCTTAAATGCATCGCAAATAACTATATTTGAAAATACATGAACATGACATACCCAGCAAACAACTGAAAATATATGCACAATAGGAAAATATGTTTGTATATTGTTTTGAAAAATTTATTACTATTTCGCCAATTATTTGTTGAAATATATTACACAAAGTAGTGTTGATGATGAACAATGAATGAACGAATGCTACATTCAAATTGTGATCAATACTTATTGTGAAAGACATGACATGACTTAAAATATCTCATATTTAAGAGAAAAGTTAGTTTAATTTTGTTTGTTTTTTTTTTATAGTAGTTAGTAAACATGAGAAAATATAAAATAACAAATTTAAAAAACTTTTTCATTGCAACTGTAATTAATATTAAGAATGAAATGGCATATAATATTGGAAATGTTTTAATATTGTTTTGTAATATTTTAGCAATTATATAAAGGTGCCTTCTTCGCAAAACTCATTAAATTCTGTTTCTTTTTAACGAATGTAACCTGCTAATCAACGTCAACTAAAAATACAAATACATTTTATAATTTCATAAGTGCATTACAAATAAAATGTTATAATAAAGCTGCGTGACGAATCAGTCAGCATGATTATTGATCATGATGAAGTCTTAATAAAAAAAAATTAATTGGTTTAAGTCGAGATTTTAAGTTACAAAATTTATAAAAGTTTACAAGCGATTGTGAAATTTCCATCACTAGTTAATTTTTAAAACTTATACCTATGTCCTATTTTATTAAATTATTGAATTGAGAATAGAATTTAAATTTAATACATCTTCAATATATATTTTCTCCATTAAGACGACATCATCTAATTAACTCATTGAAATTAGATATCTTTGAAAATCCGTATCGTAGTCCCTGTTTTAATTTCTGAAATCGCCACAATGGCTAATATTTATGACTAACTTCCTATTACTCATCAGTCGCTAATACTTTAATTTCAATATCAGTGAAAATATTGAATACGTATTTGATTGATTTCCAAGGGACATAATATGGCTTTAAGTTGTACAATATACACAAAAATAAGACAAATTGTTTGCACCCGGTAAATTTTCAATGTGCTGTGGTTTATAATCCATTACAAGTAAATTTATTTTTCATAAAACTTTTACATTATAATTTAATATTTGGCGAGATACAAATCGAACTACAAATTATCCACCATAAAAACTCCTCCCAAAAATTTGGTTCTTTTCTTTTCGTAAATATAAACGAAAAACATTTTAACAATTCTTTTAGTTATTGCATGATACCAAGGCATGCATATAATAAATAAAATATCCATTTCAAAAAACAAAATAAAACATAAAAACAAAGAAAAAAATAAAAAATAATAAAATAAAACAGAAGAACCAATAAAGATGCAAGATGCAGTGAACAAAAAAGAAGAAGGATTAAATGAAATGAAATGGCACGCGCCTCCGGGTAGCCACGTCACGATCTACCTATTATTATTATTATTACTATACTTTGAAAAGTATCCGCGCGCACACAGCACACATCACATCATATATAATCACTGGGTGCAGTTTATATTGTTATGTTTTGTGTTGTTATTTTTTTTTTTAATTTTAGCTTTCAAAGGTTCAGACGGTTTATATGCACATGTACCTACAGATAAATTACAATTTACCTTGCTCTTTTATAGAGTTCATGAAGAAAATATGCTCTAAAAATGAAACCGTATGCGAATTATAAACTGCACACAGATGAAGGAATTAAAAAATTAAAAAAAATTGTACCGATAAATACACAATATTTGCGTTCAAAAATAAGAACATTAAAATTAAATGGCATGATATTCTCTTTTATTCTTGAGTTATTTTATTTATAATAAATAAAAACAACAAATAAGAATTGCGTTCCAAATGGAAGGTGCAATTTAGAATTATATTTCAGTTTACATTTAACGAATTCATTTTTCTACTTTGTCTTTTTCTTTTCTTTAATATCATTTAAGTTGTCTGTATGAACTGGACGTGGACATGTTGTTCATCGGCTCGGCAAGTGCTTAAGCAATTTTAATGTTAAATGTACCAATTTATCGCAGTTCTATAAAATGCAATAGCAGACTCTTGCATATGAGAATAAAAACTCTCCTTAAATAATAGAAACCACAGCAACTTTTATAGTATAAGAATTAAAAATTCGCCTCTCATGTTTTTAAAACATAGCATGAAAACTTTTCCTAACTATAATAAGAAAAACTATTATAATTTGAAAGAAAATAAATTAAAAAAATAATAATATTTGTTTTTTAATCTCTTACAGAATTTTCGCGAACAACGAATCGATGGTTCTGGTTTGCCATTACTTACGGAAGATCATTTAATGAATTCATTAGGTATGAAATTGGGACCAGCTCTAAAATTACGATCGGTCTTATTGAAAAAAATTGGCGGACCATGCCCATGTGTATCTTGCAACAGTAATTCAACAGCTAATAACACTAATAATACTGCTATTATTTCAATGTCGGCCGCCAGTCCAACTGGAAATAATCCAAGACCCGCTAGTACTGATTCTGGTACTTAAAAACATTTGGATATTTCTTATCTTGATTATTTTGTTAACAAAACGAGAGAAAAATTAAGCTAGCAAAATTATTTATTTAAATTAATTATAGTTTAAAATAATTGAAATAATTTAGAAATTAATGACAATAATTTTTAATAAAATATAAAATATTTCTTATATATATTAAATATAGATATAAATACCCAATTATTAAATAGAATTATTACATTAAAATAGAGATTTAATTTATATTAAATAAATTGTATAGATTTCCCATAAAAAATATTTATTTATGCCGGGATTGTACAATAATATTACTTAAATATTTTATAAGTTTTTTCAATTTATAATTTTCAAATTTTTTTCTTTTATAAACAACAAAAATAAAAACAAACGAATATTTAACTAGACATAAATTTTTTATACGTTTAATTAATATAATAAAAATGTGTACTTAAAAATTAAAATTATATTTAAAAATATTTTTGTACTTGAGTGAATTGTCTTTCAAAATTTCTATAATAAAAAAAGGCAACGATGAATTATTGAAAATTATATTATTTTATTTTTAATTTAATTGAATAAGTAAAGATTTAAAAGTGTTCTGCTCAAAATAATTTTTGTACTTATTTTAATAGTAAACAAAAATAAGGAAACAAAAAACTGAAGAATCGTTTAGATAATTTTTGTATATTTTTAAGAGAAAACATTTATTTAATATATACCTATATATTTAATTTTTTTTTTTTTGTTTAAAACGAACAGTATTTTTAATAAAATTATATTATAAAAATGACAAATAAAATTATTTTATATGGTTTTATTACATACTTGAATTAGCTTAAACTTTAATTTACAGATCATAAATTTTAGGTTCGAATTGGAAAATTTGAATTCAATTTTTGAAGGCAAGGTATATTTATTTAGTTATTAGATTCAAAGAATATCTATCTATATTTGCTTTTTTTTTTGAACTTAATTGAAAATTTCTAATATAGAAAAGTAAAGAAATTGAATACTATTCTATACTATTTCAGTCCTGTTTTTATTAGTATATAAGTATACTAAATTAAAAACCCTTTGGCGAAAATAGCATTGAAAAGTATGGAAATTCAATACTTAATCGATTTCTATTTTCATTCGGGATATTTTATGGAAATCTGCTTTCAATATTAGAAACTTATTACATGTTACATGTTAATAATATGCACATTTTAAAAAAAAAAAAACATGTTTATGAACCCTGTTTTTATTTTTTATATCAACTTTTTTTTTAAATTTATTTTTCTATTTTCTATTTATTATTTATTATTTACTTTTATTTTTTATTTATTTCGGCAGCCATGAATGTTGGTGATTAGAACAATTTCTAGCTCACCGGTTCACTGCTATTCGGTTTCCCCACATTCATTGGCATTTTTTCCTACGTAGGAAAAAAATTCTAAAGAGCAGGAAATAGATCCAAATTGGAGTTGGAAAAAATATTTATCATTTTGGTAAGCAAAATCATTGGATTGAATGATTTTTCCACTTTGGAACTCATACAATTTGATCAATAGAGCTGCAATATTGATATTAAAATGTATTATGTTGTCATCAACGTGTGCGAAAATAAGGAATACGAATTTATCCAAAAATGTAAACATTTCGAGTAGTTTCCAGATATGTTTCAAATCATTTAACTTCCAATTAATTAAAGGTTCAATCAAATATGTACGTACATCAGCAATATACAGTTAGGGCGGTAAGCTTCAACTCGTGTAACCCACGAATCTCGAGTAATGAAGCCTGTGGGTATGTCAAACACTTGAGTAAGGGCTTCAAAAAATGCGCTAAACTTTGACAATGGTTTTAAATTCATATTTCACCATTAAACTCATTCATTTTAATCACTCGAAAACAGTTTTTGTACCAAAACGACAGGCAAAAATATTATATATATAATTATTATTATAATTTATGTAAATAATAAACGATTAAAATATAAAAAGTTTAATAATTTCATATGTTTATGTTTTTTATATTTTTTTTTTCAGAAATAGTTGTGCAATAATAAGAATTTTTGTATTTCTATAAAATAATATAATTTATAGTTAATTTTGGTTCAACTGTGGAAAAAAATCTAAAATTTGTAAAAATAATAATAATAATAAGTTAACATTTATTAGAGAAAACGAAACTCGAGTGTAAGTTTCGAAACCATGCTATATGGTAGGGTTTCACGAAACACTAGGTTTAATCAAGGGTTACTCGAGTTGAAGCTTATAAAAATCGCGGGTTACCCGAGATTCGTGGGTTACACAAGTTGAAGCTTACCGCCCTGAATATAATATACAATACAAATAAAAGTTTTAAATATCTGAATATGATATTTAATATATATACATTAGGGGGGTCGATTTGTATGAGAGAAAATTTTTCACCAAAGCGTCGGGGATATTTGGATTCTACACGTAATTCTAAGAAACAATGCCCAAGAAACCATAGGTCAAAAATGCATTTCGAGTCGC